>PRKT01001768.1:30954-44010 GCA_003671525.1 Saccostrea glomerata | reverse complement strand
GACCCCTACCGAGCTTCCATACTAGGCACTTCCGGAAGATTTGAAAGTACAGGTGCAAAACTACAATATGTCTTCTATTAGTCCTGAAAAGGACAACATTCTAGCTTTTGTCGTTTTTGAGTTTTTGTGTCGACAAAATGGTCACTAAAAATTCGATTAAAGGGCGATAACTTCCGACCGGAAGTGATTTTTTAAAAAATGAAAAATATGAATAAGGTTTAGTTCATGATACATCGTTCCTGAAAATTTCAAGTCAATCCACCCAAGCATCTCTGAGAAATCGTCTGCACAAAAATGTGTAAAGAAAAAAATAATAATAATAATAAAAGTGAAAAAGAAACAATAGAATAATAGAAGGGTCTTCCGCTGGAGACGGAAGACCCTAATAATAAGAAACCAAGTAAAAACAATATGTTCCCAAACTCCGTTTGGGGAACATAACTAAGAAAAAGACAGAGTTTGCGCTGTATTGTTCTTTTAAAAACATCTATGAGATTCGCTTTAATACGAGTTGTCGCCCGCGTGGCGCAGTGGTTAGAGCGTCTGCTCTAGGGTCACGAAGTAAGGAGTCAATCCTTACGTCGCGGGTTCGAATCCCACTGTGGGACGTGGAGACCGGTCCTTCGGATGAGACCGTATAAACTGAGGCCCCGTGTCGCAGTAGGTGCTGGCACGAAAAAGATCCCTCACTGCTCAAAGGCCCTGAGTGCCTAGCATAGGACAAAATTTGTAGCTCTCCACCGGCAAGTGGTGGCGTCTTCATATGAGTGAAAAATTCTCGAGAGGGACGTTAAACAACATATAATCAATCAAACTATCATTAATACGAGTTGAAAGATTGCATACAATAAATCAGTAAGGCATTTGGTATGATGGTTGACTATTCTGGAAACATGAAGTCATTCATATATTAGTAAATTTCTAAGTTTTATGCTTTAAACGCCTCATTTCTGTGGGAACGTGTATTTTCTTGACCTTAGCTGCAGCCGAATTCAATTTGTGGATATACATGTACAGCTGCATTATGTAAGTTGCTTCGAACAATCTCATATATAAAATGTTTTAAGGCTGATACATTGTACATGTGTTGTATGATTTCTGGGTAATAAAATCCACTACAAACTGATATTTTCTTTAAGTTTAAATAAAAATAAGAGAAATACACAAGCTCATGACATCCAATCGGTATTAAGGAAGTCATATAAGAAAAATGATATGTGGTTTTGTACTTTATGGAATTTTAATATTTCTGAAAAGAAAAAAACACAGGACCAAATTTGTATTCAAATCGTACCTAGTTCTTTGGAAACCAGCGTCATTTTTTTAAAAGAAGTGATTATAACTGAATAAGGTACATTGTAATAACTTTGTTTGAGATTTTTCGAGAAAATGCCCTAATTACGATCAATTCTTAAACCAAGCCAAGGGATTGACAATAGTATCAATGTTCAATGATGTCTTTTAAAATATATTTGATTTGATGAGATTCTCAAGTTTTGGACATCCTCTTACATTTTTTAATTCGACACAATATAGGGTTTTCCATAATAAACCTCTCTTTCTTTACCACTGAATAAAATTTTGATATGCATTCCTAGATTATTTTTTTTTATATTAATATCATTTTAAGCAATGGGAGGCAGGGTATATTTTAGTGAAATAAGTACTCACGATCGATGCCATTCGGTAAATAGTGTTTCCTCTTGTGTATTAAATAAGTGTATACTAGTTGCAGGGTTATGATAAGCAAGGATAATTTTTAAAAAATGTTAAAATTTAGGCCCCAGAGTCAAAGGTTCTGGTACATGTAGGAGGAGGCCATTACGATTATTCAAGAAATATGCGGTTGTGGATTAAAATTGGAGATGTGTTAAGCAGATAAAAGATGTTTAAATTCAAATTGGGAAGTACATGGCCTCTTTTGCAGAGGTTCTGATGTAAGAGTGAGATTCTGCTGATTGTATACAAATTGTTGAATGCATACATTATTTGAAAGGTTTTCTTTTATCTCCTTTATGCTATTCAGAAAATAAGTAAAGAGTATTATTACAATCTTTAAAGTAGTAAAACATGTGGCCCCGCGATCATTTATAGTGATGGGAGGTTTTTTTTCGATTATAATGTATTCAAATCAAATTTCATATTTTTCATACCCATATATATAGACATGTTGAATATAATCGCGACACAAAAAGGTTTGTCACTGTCGAAATGTTCATTAAAAGACATTCGTTCTAAGCCAAGCTGTTAATAAATGATTAATCGAAATATGACATTAATGGGAAACCGTAAAAAAGACTTACCTATCAAAGTTTCTTGAAACTGTCATAGAACATCATTCTCCCCTAAATGAAAAAATATGTTTATATTTTTCTACAGTAACCCAGAACGGTATATTTTCACTTTTATAAAACTGACTAAATGTTTTTTTTCCTGGTTCCTTCCCTTAATTCTAACTAAAAATTTAACAGATGGAGAAGGAAAAACCCCTTTATTGACAAACTTACTTTTATATTCATTTGATATTTGTAAGATTTGTGAAATAGCAAAAGAGGAAGAAACTACTGAATCTGGCAATCTGTTTCAATTATGGACACATGCAACTATAGAAAAATATTTTAGAGTAAATTTACAACAGATCTTTATGATAAACTAGATGACGTATACTTTTACGTCTTTAATGTAGCAATAGGTCCTTTAAACCTGGGTTTATATCTCCCATTTGATTCGATCCACGTTCAAAAATGTTCTAAAACGAGACAAGCTATTAACAAACAAGTTGGTGAGAGAAGGACATTGACAGTCTCGTTACATGTAGAAATAGGTGATACAATGATTTCGTTAGAAAATACATCATTACAATAAGTAAAATGCTTGCTGATTGTTACATTCAAGTTTTTGGGTCAAAGCGAATCAAATTTGTAATGCATCTATATACATATCAGAGTAGATGACAGGCGTTAAAATAATACATGTGATAATAAATAATCAAAGGAGCTTTTGATTACTAAATTTTGGGTAGGAAATTGTTCAGAAATTAATCAATACTTATTATGTAAACAATGAGCAGAAAAACTCCAATGAAAAGGGCAAAGTCTGTAATAAAGTTAATGTAAATGCGATGCATAAAAGATTGAATGAAAAGAAAGTGGTTTTCTAAAATCATCTTTTATAACTGTCACTAAAAACAAAATTGGAAAACCATGCATTGTAAGCTTCCTGTTAATGTTGTGTAAAACATTTGCAAATAAAACACGTGATGCACCGACAGGACCATTTCTCAACGGCGGGAAAATATATATAAGTAAAAAATAAATATATTTTATATATTTTATGGATTGTTCATGCTAAATGTGGAATAAAGTATTGTCGTGGATTTTTAGGTACATGTCAATATTTTGAGAGATAACAAACCTTTTGCCAGAATCTCTCTAATTATATAGAATGCAAAATTGTCTGATTATTTTGCACTCTTTCATGTATGTATCACGACACTGCAAAGCATTAATTTGTTACTAATTTTTTTATTGGTTTTCTTACACGTAGCACATGGAGTAAAGTATCATTTGTTTCTCCCATTTCTATTAAACAAACTAGAATGACGTGGATATGCTTTCGTACTAGATTGATTTGCTGTCTCTAAAAATAAAACTTGGAATTCATGCGTTTAATAATAGATGTCTTTCTATTTATAGGCATTAATTGATGCATACACGTGGTTTCGTGCCTAAACCTTGTGCAATAAATTGTGATTGGAATGTCTTTTTAATTATCGTTTATTCATGTAAGTCTATTCAATATAATTTATACAAATAAAATAAAAAAAAAATTACTATATTTTATCCATGTTATCCATATATGATTAATTATAAACTTGACTTATCTTTTTTCTGACTTGTAATGTTTTAAATTAACACTATAAGCCTATTAACTTTGTGGAAGATTACGTAATGCTACTAGATCTTTAGACAATTTTTTATGCTAAGATTAATCGTACAGAAATGGGTCTTAAAAAGAATGACCTTTCGTTTTAAAAAAAAATCCAACATACATCATCTTCGGTATTCTCTGTGTATATGTACAATGTAGTCACAGTAGTGCCTTCTCGCTAGTACATGGGCTAAAGTATTTAACATTCTGCATTTAAATATTTCATAAAGCAAAAGGGGCTGATATGTCCGCTTGAGTTATATATGATAAAATTAATGAATTTCACGATTACGTAAAACTCATTTCTAAACTACTTTTTTTGGCTAGCTTGATATATATTTCTTTTCTTATTATTATTTAAGAGATTTGTGACCTAAATTTTATGAAATATTTTTATCATGCATACGTACAGGTAGTCAGATTTTGATTCCAAAGACATTTTTCAGTCTATATGTTTATTTATCTATTTACATATTCAATTTGACAAAACCACATGTGGCGCACGTCATACATACAGTAAACAAAAATAAAATATATAGGCACATTAATTTTCTTATATTACAAGCATAGCGTATGAAATAACAATTTTTTTTTAGATTTAACATGTTTAACATCTGCTGGATTAAGAATTCCATAAGATATACATGCCTGTATTACCGTATTAAAAATGTACAAAATTCACTTCTTAGTTGTTTATAAAGAGGACATACAAATAAAAAATTATGTTCATCTTCAACGACATTTTGATAATTAATACAATATCTTTCATCTCTTGGTATAATTGGTTTACAATATCTGCCAACCTCTATCTGTAATTTGTGTGCACTTATTCACAATCGAGTAAAAATAAGAAGGAAGATTCTTGGAAATAGAAAAAATTAAGTATGGTTTTATTTCAAATTTGTTTGGATTCCCTTGACTTATTAACTGGCTGTAGAATGATAATACAGCATTACCATTTTCTCTGATATTTATTATATCCTTTAAAACTATATTCTCAAAATATTGATTAATTTTTTTTCAAAATCATTTATTGATAATGTATTAGACCTAGCATTTGAACCAATAACCTCATCAAGTATAGTTTGTACATGTATACATGTATATGTTTTACCACCATGTTTTTCCAAGTCCTGCAAGTTTTTGATCCTCTAAATATGCATGTTGTAAAAGTATATCTATTTTATATATATTAAACATGAAATATACCTCTTCTAGTCTTGTTTCTTATCACCATGACACAAATGTTTGAAAAAAGTACTTTATGTGTGTGATGTTCATAGATAGTTTTATCGTTTAAGGAAATATTTCAAAGATAACAAAGATATTCTGCAAATTCGAAAACATTAGGTCTGATTAACCCCTTCACTTCCGTACCGGTCAAATTGACCGGTGGCGCGTTAAAACACGACTTCGCGAAAATAAGATCTCCGTATCTATTTTGTGGTAGCATGAAGGTATATAAGCTATATATCATCTTTTTGGAAATTTTCTCTACTTTTGAAATATCTAAAAAGATTTTATATTGATTGCCGGTATTTAATCGATTTTACGTTGTAAAGACAAACGAGACTTTTTGAAAATGGCGTAATTTTCCAAAGCGATTACCGATTTTCCAGACGATTGACAATTTTTTTCCTGATTAACTTTATAAGAAAGCATGGTATATTCTTAAAGCATATTTTCTCTACTTTTAAAATATGTAAAAATTATTGTAATTACTTGAAGGTATATTTTAAAAACAAGAATTTTCTTGCACTTATGTGTTTTTTCTCGATTTTATTCGTAATCTTTAAACAAAGCTCAGTTTTACGTTTATTTCTGTGTTGAAATAGGGAAAACAAAATATACCTCGTAAAAGTAGAGAAAATTTCCTTTCCAACAAGCCCTTATAGGCCTTCTTACGCTCAGTATTTTCTTAATTACGATAATTTGAATTTGTGACCTTCGCATAGTTTTTATGGAAAAATCGGTCAATATTTACATGTAACGTCAAGGTCGATATTGTTGCGTCTTACTCGAAACAACAAATTCTTTTATAAGACTTTTTTGACCATTTAAATATATTTTTTACTGAAATAAATGCATAATACAAAAAAAAAAAAAGATTTCAAAAAACAAATATATACTTTCGTTCTGCCTTTTGTGAAGTGAATGTTGATTTATTCATCTACATGTAATGATGTATATTTCTTGAAGTGATATACAATATTGATAAAAATTGTAGATTTCCAAAACGTCGATCTTTACCAAAAAAAAAAATCAATCAGATTTTTAATATTGTTGTATCTTGTTATACTGTATACTTATTAATTTGCAATTTAATTAGATCTATATTTAACAATACAAAAACTCGCATTTATAAATAAATACGACTCATCACTGTATGAGTTGATACGAATTGAAATAAACACGTGTTTCCGCTTTGGTGTAAACATGATGGTGATCCGAAATCTGAACGTCAATTTTCATGATTATTTCACGACGAAGATCATCACATCAATGAATCAAATAATACGGACATGCCTTTGGTATTAGCAGGTGAGAATACGTGTATATTGACTGAAAAGTTTAAGTTTAAAACGCAATAGTTCACGTTCAAAAGAAAACTAAATGTACACATGTACTAGATCTTTATGTTTCAGTGTGCGTGTTTCGTATCGTTCAGCCAATTTTGCATTGCTTTTGAACTTTGATGCTTTTGACAATCACTCGTAAGTTCAAAGTAAAATCAAAGTTGTCATAATAATGGATAGTTGTTTTCAGTATCTATGTACCAGTGTGTACAGGTGTACATGTACCACTTTCACATTGAAATTTTAGGGTGCTTTCAGGATATGCAACAATACTTTCATCTGTGAATACCCACTTTCTAAGCCCACCATGAACTACGAGCGGAAGGTCAATTAATATGTAAGGACACCAATGAACAGGTAAATTTTTATTTTGGCATTGAAAATTTCTGTATTTCTAAAATTTAAAAAAAATAAAATCTTATTTCATTTGTGTCATTCTCATGATCGCATTCATACAAGTTTATAAACATTTGATTTATATTTTGAAAATTAAGTGTTTGAAACACATAATACTTATGATGCTTGATTATTCATACAGACACATTATTTAAACATGTAATATCTATCTGAATGAATGCCGAGATATGGAACAAACTGTTTTTATAGACTGCTGTTGTATTTCCAATCTGCATAAAGTATGTGGTTAGAATTTCCATTTTCTCAAATTTTCAGACACTTTCCAATTATCCTACATCATATACATGGGTGGTCAAACTCACTGGATGGTTTATCAACACTCCCATGATCACGAACAGCCTTGCGCCAGGAATTTTGCCCTGAAGTAACATTGCAGTCTATTGTCTCATTTCTTTTTACAACCCTGGCAGCCATGCAGGTATGAAATCTATGAAAGCCATGAAGGGGCATAGAATTTTTGAAATTTATAAAAGTAAACCGAGTTCTTGATTTATACAATCCGTTCTCTCGGATTGACAATATGTTATAACAAATTGCCAATTCATTCTCACAGATTACCAATTCGTTTCCTCAAATTACACAGTCCGTTATCTCAGATTGTATAATTCATTCTTTTAGTTTAAATGATTCATTCCCTCGGAATGTAAACCCTTCTCATGATTTCGTTTAAGTTATTTATCTGTACATATCGGATATGGTAATACATGTTTAAAAAATAGAATATTGTAGTATTTTACATCCTAACTTTTATTATTTACATATTATGGTCCAAAATGAGAAAAATACATGAACATTTTCAAATCCATGTGCTAGTACTGATATTTGTACAACAAAAAATCTTAGAAGTTTTTGTGTTACTTGTATATTAGAATAATTGAAAGTCCTAAATAGTAAAAGTGAATATGGGTCCTGTGTAATCATAATATTTCTAAAATAAATATACGTTGAATTAGTTATGAAAGAGGTTGGAAACAACCGGTTGCTGAAACAAAATAAATAGAACGCACTTATTGATTAAAATGGTTGGATGTTTCTGTACATATATGTAATGAAATTGAAGAGCACAGATTTCCAAAATCATAAGACTGACGTAACAAATCAAGATGTTGAATTATCAATCTGTGAAAACAAATTACCAGTATGTAATTCGAGATCTCAAATTATGAATCAAGGGGGCAAATTAGTAATCCTTAAGATCGGATTGTGTAATTTGAGATCTCATATTATAAATTGAGGGAACAATTTAGTAATCCTTGGGATTAGATTGTCTAATTCGATTTGATATCATCTTTAATTACTTTTTTGAAAAATTTACGTGTCCCTTCCTGGCTTTCGTAGCAATCTAATACCATATTTTTTTTACATGTTGCGATAGCGTAAACAGAGGTCTGGCTTTAGTCAGATTGCCATATATGCTATTTGTTTTAGTTCAGTTATTTTACCATGATGGTTTACTACAAGTTGTTAAATTATCAGTCCTGATACATTGACTTAACAATATCATTTAACTACTTGGATCACATAATGAATACAATTTTAATTTTAAAAGGAAAATCAAATAAATGTAGTAATTTTAGCATTCTTAATTTTATTTATAAATATAAATTTATATATACAATGACATGTATCTGTTTCAAAATACTTAAATCTTTTACAGGATAGAAGCTGATCACTTGTACTTGACAGCAAATAATAATGTCTTGGACAAGTCAAAGAATTTCCTCCGGTCTTACAGAGAAATGACAGTTGATAAAAGAATGGTGGACACAAAGTAAAAGTGCTCTTCAACATTTAGTTGAAGATTTCAGTCTGATTTTGAATTCATCTTGCAATATTTCTGTATTTGTATATTTGGATATAAGCGTCAAATTTTCAACTTATTGACTAAACAGTTTTGCATTAAATATTGCCAATGCTATTTTTATTATTTCCCTCCAAGATAACATGTCAAGTCTTTAATGTACCCCTTAAGCTCTGTTATACCAGAAAAATCATGTAATGAAATCATTTAGTTTTTTTTTCTTGTTAAATTAAATCCATGAAAATAAAGATTATTTTTAATGTCATCAAGAGAATGGATTTCTTGTTTAACAAAAAGATAGTATACATGTTTTGCTAGGGCTTTGTAAGAAGCAGACTAGAATTCTTTGCTTGCAAACTTTGTCATTCGCCATTTTTATTACGTCAACTATTAGATGATCTATCCATGTTTGAAGCATTTCAAAATTGATATTTACTTACAGTTTAAAGCAGAATTCTATACTAATATGACCTTGACCCTCTAAAGAACAAGAGTGTCAAGGTTAATATTTAATACAAAAATGTTCTTTCATCTTTATGGCCCATATCTTACAAGCAATATCATGAAATATACAAAAAGTGTCTAGAATTTGTCCAGAATGTGAAATAACAAACATGTATATTGACAAAAACTTTAAAATAATGTTGCTTAGCAACCACTTAAAGGTCATTAAACAGAAATTTGAACTAAAATGATGCATGGATATTGCAGTTCTGATCCCTTCTTGAGAGTATATTCAGAATTTTCCATTTCAGCATCCATTGGGTAAAATTATGGCAAGAATATTAAAAAGTGTTGAAAAAAATTGATGAAACTTTTGCACTTATTTGACCTTTGACCTCCTAAAAATAGTTCTAATGAGGTCAAACTTTAAGACAATTTAACTGTTGTATGTCCCTTATAATTTTATGACCTCACATCTAACTTTTTTTATGTGCTGGGATGCATAAATGTGTCTAGGATGAGTAAAAAATGAAAATTTCTGCCCGAAAATTAAAGAATTCTGCGTTGCTTAGCAACCCCTTTTAAGTAGTTATATGCAGAATTGAAAAAAAAGTTTATGTGTTTCATGTAGTACAGTATAATGCTCTTTTGTGGGTATATCCCAAATTTCCTATTTCAACATGCATCATACTTAATATTTAGCTTAAAGATGAAAAAGTATCAAAAAATCCCATAAAATTTTGCACTTAATTGACCTTTGACCTCAATTTTTACTAATAAGGTCAGTGGTGGAGTATCTAAACAGTCATAAAATATCATCTGTAAGAAATTTCCTACAAAATGGTATGCATTATGCCTAGCTTTCCCCTTGGATAAAAAAGTTAGAAATAATTTAATAATGCTATGTCAAAAGGCCTCCAAAATCACGTAAAATGCGCCGGAAGAGAAAGGGTTAAGTAGGTTATAGCCAATGAGTGCTACATGTTCTTCAATCATGAAAAAAGTCAGAGTCATGTGATATCCAAATTAGGTAGACAGTCATGTTTCAGTAATAAATTCGAATGGATTGATTTTAAATGTCAACTATTCATGATATAATTCAATCTAATTCAAATTTTAAAATAATGAAAAATTTGATCTTACAGCAGGTAAAAATAAATATATAAGCTATGCATTTGTTTATTTGTGTACCAAAACTTCGTTATTATAAATATAAATACAAAAATATAAAAAAAATAAGAATTGATCTATTAAATAACATCATTTTATAGGTTTAATTGTGATACTTAACTTTATAGTCGGGATCATTGAAGAAACTCAATTTCAGATGATAGGTAGGATCTTTTAAGGCAATGAAGGGCACATGGTCAGGTGACTCATTTAACTGTATTATGGTCTCTGATAACTGCAAATATTATCTTATTCCTCAGTTGTTGTAAATAACTTGTCCGTATTAAAAGTAGTAAACACAGTACAATTAAGAAGACATGGCCTTATTTCTAGGGAAATGTTTACTGACGACGTCATACAAACATATTCGATCGCCAAAATAACATAAATTGAATTGATTTGCTATTTTAAATTGCTGGATAGATTTAGACACCATTAAATATTTAATATTTCATGAAGTTTTGTTGTTTGTTAAAGCCCAAACGAAAAATATAAACGATTCATTGATCGCAATGCGCTTGTCAATATGACGTCATCTCGTGAAGATTGACGCAGTTTTCACACAGTAAGAAATTGATGAAGTCACATTTTGTACATTGAAAATTGTGAGCTTGAGCTGCAATTAAGGGTCCTCCACACCATGTGACTTGTGACGTATATAGAGAAAAAAATACTTTTACTTCCGGTTTGATCGAGTTTCTACATGAACGATTTAACCCAACACCGTTTGTAAACGATGGACACATGGCATGAGCACGGAGTGACCGATGGAAAAGGATGTGCAGTTTTTTGTTACATAAGAATTTGTTACATAAGAATAAACAACAAGAACTGATGGGTATGACGAGAAACATTTAGGTTATTCATACTGTCAGGCTTATTAACCGAGTTTGTTTTGATAGTTGAAATTTCGGCACACTTAATTTGTACGTTTCAATAATACATTATCTTATAGTGTTTTTACAAATATTGATAAAACAGTGTGCTTTTCTAGTTTTTCTCTTTTTTAAATGTCCAGTTCAGTGGCCAGTAATTACTAAATATAGTATGGTGACGTATGTGGAGACTTGCCAAGGTTTTTGAGTCCCGGGCAACAGGAAAGATAACTCCAAAAGGGAACTTTGATACCAAAGATTTTGAAAATGTTTTTTCTACATCAGTAAAATTAATTTCAATCCATTTTTTAATGTAATTTAATTCATTAATGTTTTTCTCCACAAAAGGAGTCTTTATTGATTTTTCTCGAGATCGATGTATTTCAGAGAAAATGAGTTTTATGTACTTTTTATAAATAAAATAAAATTTCTGTAAAAAATATGTTGAGAGATAAAAATAAATTTTGATAGTTATTCTGTGAGCTTAAAAATATACGAAGGGGTAAGACAAATTTGTTGTGCTAGGTATGAAAACGCCTTGGGAAAATTTTCTTATAACTTGTGAGATAATTATTTAAAAAAAATCTGTATAAATTACATTTCAATTATCCTTGGACAGGTTTTAAAGGTTGATATGTTTGTAAAAAGTAATGCTCAATAATATGAGAACATAAGCTGTGGATGTGTGGAGGACCCTTAAGTAACATGTTGTTTGCAATAAATAAAAGGCCGTTATTTGGGAGGTGCTGTCTCTTTTACTATTTTATTTACATACTGATCCAAATATTCTCAAGTAAAATGCTTTTGCCTTGTATTTAGCAGATTCAATGAAAAAGTCCTAATCAATAGATTCATAGCAGTGACTCGACATACCATGAATGTATTTTACTATGTTTTTCCAAATAAACTTAAGAAGTATTGAAATATTTGCAAAGTGCTGCGAACCTCATATAACGTCTTGCAAATAAATAAATCGTACCTATACATGTATTTAGTGTATTTGACTAGCAAAATATTAAATTTGCCGTCTATAGCTAACAAATGTAATTTTAACAATTAAATAGTGAAATAATATAGCCTTGCAGCACTTTTCATAAAGTACATATTTCAATAAATATTTAATAAATTAAACGTAGATTTTTTTAAACATGGTTATGTCCTTGCACTATTGGAATTTGACACTTGACACCGACATGACGTGAGAAGTCTAAGTAAAGACTCTAAATGTCTTAATGATGTAGATTGGTTTTCCTGGCATAATTATTCTCTCAATTTAGTGTAAACTCTACTGTTAATCTGAGTTTCCAACTCTCGAACAACCCACATAACTATGTATTGCTTACGCCTTTGTTAATTAATTATTAATTAATTTTTACCGATAATTAGTCCTAAAACATTTCAAATTAAAATTTATAATTGATTATCATTCATATGTTAAAATGCTCCTTCTATATTATTATTATTTTTCTTTTTTCTTTATCAAGTATAGTTACGCTATTTTGAGAGAATGAAACAATGTACGATTTACTGATTGTCGTAATTAATTAGCATAATTAATTCGTTCAATTATGTAAATCGCACTTCACCCGAGTATACCCGATAGACCGGACGCATTTCATAGCGGTCCGGATTCTTTTTTTAATAGTGTTCTTAAAAATTTCCAAATCATGTAACTAAGTATGTAAATATATAGTGTTTAGTAGTTTAGTAGTAGTGCTAGTTGTTTTTTGTTTCTCTTTTTCTTTGTTCTCATGACTTTTTAACTTTTTTCTTTGTCCTGAGGAAGGGACAGGGCGTCCCGAAAATTTGACAATTTTTATTGTTCGTGTCGTTGGTCATTTTT
>PRKT01001768.1:0-21160 GCA_003671525.1 Saccostrea glomerata | reverse complement strand
TTCTATTCCAATGTTTATTAGATCCAATGGATAATTTTGTCGTCTTAAATATATTTTTAATTCTTCCAAACGTCTACATCGTAGGGTTTCATCTGTAATAATTGTACAAATTCTTCGTGCTAAATTAAACGGAATATTTCGTTTTGTGTGGGATGGGTGGCACGATCTAAAATCCAAATATTGGTGCGTGTCCGTGGGTTTACAGTACAAGTCTGTAGTTATACACGATCCATTCTTTATAATAAGAAGATCTAAAAATGGAAGTTCCGTACGACTTTTTTCTATAGTAAATTGTATGGAATCATGGAGGTTATTTAGAAGTGAATGGAATTTAGTTAAGTCTTCTTCACTCCTGGTCCAAAATATGAAGCAGTCGTCTAGGTAACGTTTCCAATTACTTTTTATGTAGTTAGCAAAGTCGACATCAAACAGTTCAAGTATTTTTCCATATAGTTGATCTTCTAAATATCCCATCACTAAAGTTGCGTATGAGGGAGCAACTTTTGTCCCCATGGCGGTTTATTTATTAGTATAAAAAATGTCGGTCTGCATTTGACTTAATGATACTTGTGATTATGATAATGCGACTGTATCGACCATATTACTAATATAAACTTTACAAGAGATAGCTGATATTTTTGTTTTATCAACTTGTTTGTCACTATCTTACTTCATTTTAGAAATTGTTCATAGTATCATCTTGCGTATCGATTCAATTGAGAAAAATTAACTCTGTGTGGAGGTGATGAGGGTATTTTGCTGCATAAGTAAGGGAAGTTGACGATTGGAGAATTAAGAGAAGTCTACCGTCTAAGTATTTAAGGGGATCGTTTTAAAATATAGCTACATTTACTGTAAGATTATACATGTATGAAAAAATACAATTCCTTGTCATTCCAAGCAAAACAAAGAAGTACTTCAAAAGACATATTGCTCAATTACGAAATATGATACGTAACACTATATAATACGTTATACATGTATGTAAGATAAATACCGTTTTAGTGTCTGGTTTCAAGAGAGCTTATCGAAATGTCAAAATAATTTGACAATTTCCAGTTTTATTGAGAACTGCAATATATGTACAATGTACTCAAGAGGCAATAAATTTATTTTTAAAGATAAAAAAAAATGTGACTTTTAGAGTAATGCCAGGCTATTGCGACGGTGAGCAACAGAAAATGCTGCCTTTTCTCCGCCAAATTGAGTTTACGAGTAAAATACAGTACACATGCCCAGTCGCTTTTTAGAAAACAAAATCCATTCAAACACCTTAATAAATAGTAAATCGAATATTTTTATCAAAATAATAAATTGGTTAATATTTTCCCAGGCTCCTTTGACTAATATTTAAAAAGCTATTCAAAAGGTTTTCACACGGTCCCTCGCGACGGTGTTCAACCGGAAATCCTGCTTCATCATCGCCAAACTAAATTTTCGAGTAAAAATAGCATGAATATAGTATGTTTGCGCAATCGCTTTTAAGGCAATACAAACACTGGAATAGACTTTCAAAGTTATCTGAAATTGCTAAAAAATATAATTATAGGAAAATAGTTTCTATCGTCTTCGACGATTAATTATTTGCTTAAAATTTGCAAAAAGTTTCATCAGGTATCCCTGTCTGCGTCATATTCTATAAATAAAGGTTGTACTATCAGGTTATCACACATGCAGGGAACATCATTGATGACTTTATGAACGCTTTTATGCAGAACTCCCCGCTTGGGACACATCTGTGCATAATCGTTTGACCTTAAATAATCTTGCTGCATCAGTGTTTATTTACTTCTGTTGATATACATGCAATAAACCCCCGAAACTATAGATTTGTTAAAAATAACATATTTCTTAATACATGTAGCAATTCACTTTGGTGCAAAAAAATGACAGCATCCTAACATCCAGACATGTCTTTAACTTATTAGAACCAGACACTCTTAATGAAGCATTTGGTCAATTGCTCATATGTCGAAGAAAATTAAGAGTGTTTCGGCAGTATTATTAGCACATGTCATTACATATATATGATAAGGCCTGTCATCATCAGGGATTCACCTTATCAATAAATCAATCAATTTCTTTGAACATCATTTGATTTTAATTTGGATCTAATGATAAGATCGTCTATATTCTTGTGTTTGCTGTATGCGAACATAGGGGGTGTTGGGAATAATTCTTTGCATATTCTTGTATGCAATTCCAATATTTCATAAGTCGTTTCCTTAACCCTTTTATACATGGGTTAAACGTGGTGACCAGAACGTTGGGTATAGTCTTTTTGTTGTTTTTCTTCTTTGATTTTTTGAGAAGATCTGTTCTGTTTGTAGAAATAGTTTTTTGCATAATAGGTTCAGTTTCTGAATGTTAATAACCTCTTTTTTCGAGATGATTTTTAAAATCGTTAAAGACAATTTGCAATACAGCTGGATCGCTAGTATATTTCTCAGATGTCTAATACATTCTCCTTTAATTAGGCCCTTGAAAACTGATGGGCTATGAGCACTTTGTCTGTGCAAGTATTGGAAGCTGTTTGTAGGTTTGATATACGAGCGAATGTCTAATTGCTGGCTATCTAAGAATCTTGTTCCTTTGTAAAAAGTAGTGTCTAAGAAATTGACACTGGTGTCAGATATTTCGTAAGTAAATCTCAAATATTTGTGACAAGAGTTCCCTATGTCAAAAAATTCTTTGATATCATCCGGGCTGCCATATTAAAAAGAATGAAGCCGTCATCTCTAAATCTGCCGTGATAAATAAGTTTGTCGGCGTGTTTAAAATTTAGATATTACATCATCAGTGATGTCTTTCGAACGTATATCTGTAATTTCTGGTGAAGGGCGTGCCCCCATCGCCGCGCCTATGATTTGTTTGTAGTATCGTCCGTTGAACTCGAAAAAAGTATTTTCCAGTATACATCTGCGAAAAAAGATAAGATCAGAACTGCAAGGTCGAGGTAATTTCAGATTAGAATTGTCTGCTAAATATTCTTTCTCGACAGATTGTAGCAATTCATCAAATTCCATGTTAGTGTACATGCTGGTCACATCATAAGTAACCAGGATGACATTTTCTGGTACAATCAAAGATTCGATTTTTTGTATAAAGTTCGACGTGTCTTTGATGTATGAATTTTGTTTCTAAACAATGGGCACCAGGAAATGATCAGAGTAGTGACCTATATATTTTCCGTTGGTGTGCCGCATTGAGAGAAACGATAGTATACAATTCCAAATCCTATTTTTCTTTGAATGAGAAAATTCGAATAATTGCGATAGATAGAGTCGTTCGTTGATTTTTCAGTCAGTCAATCAGCTATTGAGATTCTGGGTTAGGCAAATTCAATTGACACTGGAATTTTGGATATATATTAGTTCTCATTGCATATTTCAGACTCTCCTTTTTCATGACGTATTTTTGTTGTTCTTGCATTTAATGATGAATGATTCCAATAGACGGTTCAATTTCATCTTGTAGTTCAGGGCCAGTGTCAATACTGTCCTCATTGAGCTTTAACGTTAAAGCCAGGTCGTTTCCTCTTGCAGAAAGACTGATTTTTGATTATAAGGAGTGTGTTCATCTTCAATTTTTTGTTGTCTTGTTTTCGAACTTCTTTAATGAAGTTTGTTGAATCTTTGTAGCATATTTGTCCGTAATGAACTAAGTCATTGTATTGCCTTTGTGTTTCTGTCAAAAGTCAACCTTTTTGGAATTCTTTTGTTCTAACGGAAATTACACAGATATGACTCACAATGGAGAGGTCTTTGATGACAGAAATTTCCTGTGTAAATTTTATGGGAAGCACGAAGTAACCATTTGTCTCAGCAGTGTTAAATTGGGAGATAGATATATGTGACCAAATAAATTTCGTGAGTGAAAGTAAGTCCCAATAAATTCAGAAATGCCGATCGCGTTCAAGGAAGGAGATACACGGGTGGATGCCGTTTGGGACATTGTCCCGAATCACAAATGCAAAAAAACGACGTCATCTTAACATCCAGACATGTCTTAAACGCAAAAAAAATGACAGCATCCTAACATCCAGACATGTCTTAAACTTATTAGAACCCGACACTCTTAATGAAGCATTTGGTCATTTGCTCATACGTCAAAGATAAATAAGAGTGAATGACATGTGCTTATAGTACTGCCGAAACACTCTTAGTTTTTAATCAGTTGGCTTGCATGAAAATTTTTTGCATAATCGACCAAGGCACGCACGCCAATCACATCATTAAATCGAAAAATAAGTTATTCCTTAATTAAAGTTTACAATTCGACGTTTACAATTAGAAATTTTATCTCAGACTTAGACATTGGAAATGTAATATTTCAAATATAAAATAAAACATTTATTATCGTCAAAGTAATAAATGAATTCACACACCACTTTAAGAATCAGAAAAGGTTATCTCCCCTAAATTAAATCTTTCATATTGCAATTTCATACATCCTTTATCAAGAATATATTTAAACAATCTGTTCAGTAATTTTTTTCTTAGCAAACACTACCCTTTTATTGTCTTTAACCTAGGATATAAGAAAAAAAAGGATGTAAGAAATTGTTAAAATATTTATAACTTGGTGCAGTTTTGATAGTCACAACAAAATCATAAAAAAATAAACTGCAAATTTACGATTCGAACATGTAAACATATATGTATAATTGTGTAGGCAATAATAAAAGACATTTGGTCCCACAGCCTACTAGACACTTATCCTCAATGAATATAAAAAAAAATTGATTCAAACATTTACGTATTTCAATAGCGGATATTGTTTATCAGTAGCTTATTGAAATGATCGTCATTACTACATGTAAGATATTTATTTGTAACCTTTGTTTGGTTTTAAAATGCATTCTAAATACATGTAACTATTGAAATAATGTATCAATAGCGCTCACAACCCATGTTGTCTTAAAATGCACATTAAACCACCATTCAAATAATCATTTCAACATTTAACGTTACATGTATGTATGGTTGTACACTGTATCTTTGAACGCAATTTCAAACAGTATTGAAATACTTAGTATTTTTTCCAATAGTGAACTTTATTTCAAAGGTGGTTCTGTTTGCTATCGAAATGCAAATTCAAACACTATTGAGAAAATAATTTCAATAGTAGTTGCAACGCTCATTTATTAAAACAGGACAAGAACTTTTTCCCCGGACACTTCCAAAAATATGTTTTGATATGAGAGATTTCCGTGTTTTTATCTCACCTGAGCTGAAGGCTCAAGTGAGCTTTTCTGATCAAAATTTGTCCGTTGTCTGTCGTCGTTGTCGTCGTTAACTTTTCACTTTTTCGACTTCTTCTCAAGAACCACTGGGCCAATATAAACCAAACTTGGCACAAAGTATCCTTGGGTATAGGGAATTCAGGTTTGTTCAAATGAAGGGCCGCGCCCTCATTAAAGGGGAGATAATTCAGAAAAAGTGAAAATTTGATGATATGTTTTAAAAATCTTCTCAAGAACAGCTGTGCCAGGAAAGCTGAAACTTATAGGGAAGCATCCTCAGTGTAGATTCAAGTTTATTCAAATCATGACCCCTGGGGGTAGGGCGGGTCCACAATGGCTGATCAAAGTTTTATATAGAAATATATAGGGAAATTCTTTAAAAAATTTTTCTCAAGAAAAGCAAAGGCATGAATGATCATATTTGTATGGAAGCATTCTCAGGTAGTGAACATTCAATTTTGTTCAAATTATGACCCTTGGGGGTAGGGCGGGGCCATAACATGGAATCCAATTTTTACAATGAAACATGTAGGAAAAATCTTCTTTTCAATGATTAGTCCTATTCATATGGAAGCATTCTTAGGTAGTGTAGATTCAATTTTGTTCAAGTCATAACTACTGGGGGTAGGGCGGGGCCTCATTGTAAGTTCAAATTTAAAGGGCAATTAAGCCACAGGTAGTCTAAGAAATATGCAAACATACTTAGTTAGTGTAGATTCAAGTTTGTTCAAATCATACCATCTCCCTTATAAGGATTGGTTTGGACTACTATAAGGTTTAATCTTTTCAATGATAAATTGATATTTGCTTTTTCCAAGCCACATTGCTCAGGTGAGCGATGTGGCTCTTGGGCCTCTTGTTATAATTTCTGATATTGATGTTCATTAAATTTTAGTGTGTAGAAAGGCATAGTTTTTAAAGAACATATATAAGACGTCACAATAGATCCTACTTAGTGGATCTGTTCCTAATCTTTAGTCCAAATGAAGGTAAGAGATGAGATCAACAAATTATCTTAAAGTAAAGTCATCATTTTGTAAGCTGTGTAACAATGACCTTGTCAGCGAATACAATTGATCATTGAGTCAAAAGC
The DNA here is from genome assembly GCA_003671525.1 of Saccostrea glomerata. Lineage (NCBI taxonomy): Eukaryota > Metazoa > Mollusca > Bivalvia > Ostreida > Ostreidae > Saccostrea > Saccostrea glomerata. Next base: position 14,822 of record PRKT01001768.1, on the reverse strand, counting down.
TGATTGACCTTTTTCAAACTAATTGTTAGTCTAATATTTATTCACTGAATTGACGACAGATTTTCCGTTATTTTTTTTTCATGACATGGAAAACACGGATTGTGTGGCTGGTCGGCAGGGGATGCTCATCCCTCCATGACACCTGATTCTACCTCTGATGTTTTTGAGGTTCGAGTTGGTTCTGCTCCTTTTTGTATTGTTTTTAGGACTTTTAATTTTAAATACTGTTTGATATCTCCATAAGTTTCATTAACGGGCAATGCAAGACACAAACAGAGGACAAGAAACAATTTGCCTTCGATCGGGTTAAATAATTGCAGGGACCTTCGACGTTATACTTGAAGCGTATGCAGGTATGAAAAATAATCACCTCTACTTTTATAAATACAGGTTCAGATTGTTGATAGGTGATTTATATATGTATAATCATATCATTTTACTGGTACATACATTATTGGTTTGTTTGTTTATTGTTTAATGCCCCTCTCGAGAATATTTTAACTCATATGGAGATGCCACCTGTTGCCGATGGAAAACTGCAAATTTCGTCCTATACTAGGGACTAACAGATATTGAGCAGGGAGGGATCTTTTTCATGGCAGCACCTACGGCGACAAACGGGGTTTATACGGTCTGATCCAAAGGACCAGTCTCCACGGCTTATGATGGGATTAAAACCCGTGACTTAATGATAAATTCCCTACTTCACGACTCTATAGCAAACGCTACATTATTATTTTCATATTTAACTAAAATGATTTTATTTTTTCCTCCTATAGGTTCATCCTAACAACTTGATGCTTATATGTATTTTACTGATAGTACCAATAAATGCTGCAGGGTAAGTTGAAAAATTTTGAATGGAGAAAAAAAGGTTTTTTGATCACCAATTAAAATTGGATCGATATTTGACGTTAATTATGTACAGAAATGAGTTAAGGCTACGTAAAGACGTTTTTATGCAAAGGAATCTACTAATACGAATAAGGGTTATACCAACATGTATAATACAGGCAGGGTTATTTTTTTATTACAAACTTGGTATCCTTGACAGGTGATAGACAGTACTCATTATGACTTCATGTTAGGACGTATAGTGTTCATTTAAAAATTCAGTGTGTTAAACTGCCTAAGATTCTTCTCAAATACGTAGGACCGTAGGTTTTGGCAGCACTTTTATTGATTTTAAAGTTACATGTATTTTACCTAAAACAATACATGTACATAACTTTGGTAAAATTAACTAGGGTCTGCCCTTGCGCGAAAGCAGAGATTAATTTTATTTTACTGAATAGTAAAGGACGACGTCATGATATGCAATGTTTATTTAATGTCCTAGGAGAAAATGAATTTAAGCTTTCTCTATTTACTTCCACTAAATATTTTTTGAATATTTGCGCTTGTATTTCTTAAGAAAACTATTTCTGTTTATCTGTTCGTGAACAACACTAGGCTTTTCACGTCTACTCAATTCTTGATCAGTGGCTGTTCTATCAATGAAACGTACTATGACGTACATACTAACTATATATATACAATTATTAAGTTTTCATCCTACTTTATATGTCCTTTTTGTTTTTAAGTACAGAAATTGATGTTGCAGATATTTCAGAAAAAAAAAACATAATCCGCTTACGATTGTTATCTAATTTTTTTCTGCAATTTACATTCTTCTTCGTGCTAACAACCAACGATAACAGTTTTTTGTTGAGAAAAATATTTCTTGTGCATCTCATGTGCAAAGAAACGTCTTTACCTAGCCTGAACTTTCTGAGACTTTAAGTCGGAAAAAATGCATTTCAAATTGTTGCAATGTCAAGGTATCATATTTCAAAATGTCATTTATTCTTAATACTTTAAATTTGTAGAAAGTCGCTCCTCCAAAACTGTAATGGAACTTTAGTATATGAAATAGACTGCAACGTGATGAAGAACATATACGTTGCTACACCATTAAGCATATCGTCAAGTACAATAAAGCCGTCCAATATTTCAAGCTCAAGTATTTTCAAGAAAATAGATAATAAAGTAAGTCGTTTTCTCAAGATAATATGTCGTTTTCACAAGATAATATCTCGTTTTCACGAGATAATTATGTCGTTTTCACAAGATATTTTCTCGTTTTCACAAGATAATATCTCGTTTTCACAAGATAATATCTCGTTTTCACAAGATAATAAGTCGTTTTCACAAGATAATATCTCGTTTCCACAAGATAATATGTCGTTTTCACAAGATAATATCTCGTTTTCACAAGAAAATTATGTCGTTTTCACAAGATACTTTTTTTCTGGTATTCAAAAAAAATAATTGCGTGTCCTAAATATACCACCGTACAATCAAATAATTGTGGGTAAAAAATTGAAGGTCTTTGAATGCCTTCTTCTCTTTTATTTTGTGCATTTTAAACATGAAGTTAAATAAACAGGAGATTCTACATTTTCATACATTTCATACATTCATACATTTTCCAATAATATGAAATCCAGTAAAAGAAGTAAATTTGTGTTTTGAGGCTAGTTGAACAACGAAATAAGTATGTATCGCAATGTTATTGTCATTGAATTTTGTTATGACAAGTTTCAATGTTTTTTCTACATGTAAACTTGACCTAATTATAAGAAGTATATAGAGAAACGTAAAGAAATGTACATTTGCTAACATTTGAACAGTACATGTCTTTATAATATTTTCTTGTCAATTAGAGATCATAAATGAAACAAAAATGATAAATTAGGTCCATACTGCATGTACATTGGATAGAGTATATTAACCAGTATTTTAAAAAAAAATGCAATGAAGATAAACAATTGTAAGGTAAAACAATATGTAATAAGATCAGAGAAAAACGTGATTGTGATATGTTTATTTCACAATACAATACTTGTGAAAAATTATATTTGCAATATATGTTAACTTCTGCTTGATACTGTATGCTTGAACTTATGAATTTTTTTTTATTATAATGATTTTGTCATGAGAAAAGCTAATTCTTCATAAAAAAGGGAAGTGATTAACCTGACACAAGAAAATTAGCTTTTGCTGAATTGCATAATACCATGAGGTGCTTTTTGTATATCAAAGTCTAATATTACTATGTAATTGATTGGAAAAATGCTGAACTATGCATTTGCTTCAAATTCCAAATAAATATAAATTAAAGATATTTTTTCTATTAGTGAAGAAGTCTTTTTCAAAGTGGATAAAAAGGAAAAACAAGATGTGTTTGTAAAACACTGATGCCCCCGTATGGCAACATAGCAATGATTAAGCTTTTCTTAAATGCAAATTAAATTAATTGGTACCAAAAGTAGGGTATTCTCACTGGAAAACAATTGTGAAATTTGAAAGTAAGCTAATGTTAAAGTTTTTTAATAATTACAAAAATCTCCAAGGTCAAGGTCAAAAGGTAACTGTAATTAGTAACAAATGAAAGGTCTTGCCACATAAAATACTTTTGTGGAGCATGAAAGCCCTAGCCCTAACCGTTCAGATGGTATGGTCAAAGTTCAATTTCTTAAAAAGTAGGTCAAACTCCAAGATCAAGGTCAAAGTTATTGTTATCAAATGAAGGTCTTGTCATAATGATCAAATATGTAAAGTATGAAAGCACTAGCCCTAACTCTTTAAAAGTTATGGTCAAGGTTTGCTTTTTTAAAGTAGGTCAATCTCAAAGGTCAAGGTCAAAGGGTAAAAGTTCCTGATATCCAATGAAGGGTCTTCTTACAAGGATTACATGTATGAAGTATGAAAGCCCTATCCTTTACTGTTCAAAAGTTATGGCCAAGGTTAAAGTTTTTTCACAAGTACGGAAATCTACAAGGTCAAGGTCAAAGGTTCAAAGTTTTTGTTATCTAGTGAAAGGTCCTTTAACAAACATTATATATGTGAAGTATAAATGTCCTGGTGTCTACTATTCAAAAGATATGGCCCAAGTAAAATTTTAAAATTTTCATGTAAATGTGGGTCAAACTCCAAGGTCAAGGTCAAAAGGTCAAATTTGGTGGTACCCAAAGAAAGGTCTTGTCATAAGGATCAAATATGTAAAGTACGAAAGCACTGGCCCTAACTATTTAAAAGTTGGGTCAAGATTTGCTTTTTTAAAGTAGGTCAAGGTCAAAGGTCAAGGTCAAAGGGTCAATGTTCTTGGTATCCAATGAAAGGTCTTCTCACAATGATTACATATATGAAGTATGGAAGCTCCATCTTTCACCGTACAAAAGTTATGGCCAAAGTTAAAGTTTTTTCACAAGTAAAGAAATCTACAAGGTCAAGGTCAAAGGGTCAAAGTTTTTGGTATCCAGTGAAAGGTCTTCTAACAAACATTACATATGTAAAGTATAAGTGTCCTGGTTTTACTGTTCAAAAGATATGGCCTAAGTAAAATTTTAAAATTTTCATTTAAAAGTGGGTCAAACCCCAAGGTCAAGGTCAAAAGGTCAAATTTGGTGGTACCCAAAGAAAGGTCTTGTCACAAGGAATACACATATGAAATATGAAAGTCATAGCTCCACTAAATCAAAAGTTATGGGCAAGGTTAAAGTTTTTGCGGACAAACAGACAAACAGAGAGACAGAGAGACAGACAGACAGACACGACAAAAACTATATGCCCCCGAAACTTCGTTTACGGGGGCATAAAAACAACATGATTCATAAAAAAAACTATACCGTTCGAACCTGTTTCTGACGATCGCAAATAATCCTTACACGTATGCGTTTTATATTTGAAGTAATTTTTCCTGTTCTTTGATAATTCATGACGTACATTAATTTTGAAATTTGTAATTATTTTTTTTTATTTTACTATATTATAAGCTCATCTGAGCCGAAGGCTCAAGTGAACTTTTCTGATCACATTTTGTCCGGCGTCCGTCCGTCCGTCTGTTTGTCCGTCCGTCTGTCTGTATACTTTTCACATTTTCGACTTATTCTCAAGAACCACAGTGCCAGGAAAGATGAAACTTATGGGGAAACATCCTCAGGTATTGTAGATTTACGTTTGTTCAAATCATGTCCCCCAGGGGCATAGTAGAACTTGAAATCAGTGTGGAGGAAATACAGAAGACCATCAGAAAGATGAAAGACAACAAAGCTGTAGGAGTAGATAACATATCAGCAGAATTGCCGATATTTGTCGGTTTTGCCCCTTTGTAGAAATATAGGTGGCGCCACAACCGTTTAGGCCCAACAACACTTCCGGTAGCAAGTAAACACGTCAAATCTGTGCAACTGTCAATGGAATATCGATGTTTTCTAGGATTCCCAAGTGTTTGAGATGTTGTTAATTAAGCTTTCCTGTTGATAAAAAGCTGGGTAAACGTTAGGTATCAGCCATACAAAGAGCCTATCATGAATTTAGCTACAAAAACCTCAATGACTTCAGACACCTGAGGTGGTGTGCCACATGCTTTCGGGGAGACATTCATCACTGCAACATCAGAAGGTAGGTTCCTCATTTAGTTTTCTTTATATTTAAAAAGTTTTTTAACTTTAAAATTAAATTTGCTTAAAAAATTCTGTAAATTATGTGTCATTTTCACAGGGTTACATGATAAGGGGGGGGGGGGGGGGGGGGTTCGTTGTCAAACGTATCCGTGCTATACATTACAATAAATCATTAAACTATGAACAAATATAAATCAATAATGACTTAATTGTGAAAAGCTACAATACGAGTCTAAATGAGTTTAATTAGTTTTTATTCTTTTATTATATTTTGTTGTATATTGATCTATGTACTAGTACTTAAGAGACCAAAAAACACATGAAGTTAAAATTTCACACTCATGTAACATATTATTTTAATCTGTAAATTTATAATTTTCTTGACCATAGGGCCAGTTTAATTAAAGGTTTAAGAGGTCTTGATACAAAGAGCCCGATCTTTCTAAATTTTGCTTGGAATTGAGGAAGATTTAACATAAGGCAAAAGAAGTGCACAGTTGGGCTGTATATTTAATAAGGTATGTAATTAGAATACCTGCAACAGTTGTCAAGAAATACCCTCAATTTAAATTATTCAGCAGATTATACTTGGAAATTTTTGCACAAAACTGTAATCCATGTTAGAATTTAAAAGAAAAAAATGTTTAAAACCCTGCTTTTGGCCTTTAATTATTTTGACCCTCCACAGACCTTTTAAAATCCTGCCATTTATCTTTATTTAAGGAATGACTGTAATTCTTGGCCATATTATTGAGTATAATCTGGTTTGGGTCAGTTTACGCTTTATAATCCGCGAAGCGGATTATAAAAAAGAGTAAACTGACCCAAACCATATTATACTCGATAATATGGCCAAGAATTACAGTCATTCCTTATAATTTAATTTTAAAATAATTAATCAACTTTGGATGTGAAATTGTGTTGCTTTTTACGAGTTCAAATTTGCCGCGCAATAATACAACCGTAGTAACGGAAGTGATTTGAAGCGAGGGGAGGTAATAACTGATACATAGATCTAGCAGCCATGATGTGTGTTTACATGAGGTAAGATCGAGTAAGTGTTTGAAGTTCAAGATAGAGATATTAAATCTTGAATTTTCCATGGACTCCGAGAACTGGAAATGAGGGGATTGCATGGATAAGATGATTGAGCTGGTCGTCAAGGGGGCGTGTCCCCATACCAAACCAGATTATACAAAATGTTTTGCGTTCCTTTTTGGAAATCAACCAATGAGAGGCGAGAATGTAAACAAGATTAAATTATTTGGGGATACAAGGGCATTATAGTAAATAATCTATTCATAATTTATGACATAAAAATTGATATTTAGATATAATGTAAATTCGGTATTTTTCATGTTTTAGGAATTGACTGAATTATCAAGAAAAACAGATACTCCCACAAGGTGGCCTTTGTCTGTACGGAGATTGATGAGGAAATTAACAATTGTATTAAACTTAAACTCATTTTACATCAAATTAGCCTGGGCAGTATATTGTGATAAAAAAATGTCATTTATGGATTTGAAATGTTGTAAACAATCATGACAGTTTTCTACAAAGATAAATGAAGTGATTCCTTTGAAAAAAAAAGCATGAATGTAATTCTTAATTATGATTGAACATACATGTATAGGACTTAAAAGTATAAGATGCTTTTGAAAATTAGGTACAATATTTTAAGTGTATAATTTATAATTCAGCATATGGCACATTTTAGTTGTTTTTCATATGTCATTATAATAAAACAATAATACACAATATAACTGTTGTCTAAAATTATTCTAAATTTACCTTTGCAGAATGAAAATCTACAGGACATATATAGTCAAGATTTCAATATCATGAACATTACATATACTTTGTTAGGCTGCCAATATAATATAGAGTATCTGATTAAAATCAGATCTTGTTACCCCATGAATTTCAGATGGTCGCTATTTCACACTGGTTTTTTTTTTACACCTTTGGTGAAACATCGGGGATCAGCTCTGTGGCTACTGAGCTACTCGCTTTCACAGGGGATCTGATTGGAACAAATCAAAAGTCCGTAATTAAAATTAATAGATGATGTTTATTCGTAGAAAGCAAGACAGAAAGTGAATTTGCTAAAATCACTTTCTGTCCAGCAAAATTACGGACTTACATGATTTGAGAGTTTTTATAAAAAAGAGCGGATTTACTTTTGCCGAAACAAGATAAATAAGTATATAATAATGATTGGATTTATATAGTGCTTTTCTAGCATAAATGCTACTCAAAGCGCTTTACAATCATTATTACCCCAGCAGACCATAACAATCCAGAATCTTTCTCAGTGCAAGCTGCCGTTATCAGTGCTAGAACACTAACATTCTGACAATATCTTTCACTGTCTATAGCCAGGTACCCCTTTTACACTTGGGTGGAGTGAGGAAATTCATGTAAAGTGCCTTTCCCAAGGACACAACGTTGACTTGCCGCGGCCAGTATTCGAACGAACTAACAACCTTTCGGTTTGGAGTCCGGCACCTTAAACACTGGACTACCGACGCGAGGAATTTTGACTTGTCATACTAATTGCCTTAAAAGAGTAATTTCTAAAGAGCCGAAGCTAAAAATAGTTCATTTATTTGTACACCGGATGTCAGAATAATTTGATTCTAATTGACACATGGATTGGTAACAAATAAAGGTGTAATTGAAATTTGATGTGAGAAATTTTTATAAAAACAAGCTCCAATTTCGATCAAAATATCGTGCACGTCGCAGATGTTATTCCTTTCTGATACTTTAAGACACCAAATACCGTGATCAGTCATTTTATAATGTATATTTTCACTACAGATGATACCTTCGAATATCGCGGAGGTAGATAGAGAGTTGAACGTTAACGGTGCATGCACCACCTACATTCAGGGGCGGGTAATTTGAAGTTTTATTGGCAATTACTTAAAGTAGACATAGAAATGATATCAAAGGTCATATATAATCTGTTCCATGACATTTGGACAACCAACATGGTACCAACAGAGTGGAAAAACGGACTAGTTATAAAACTATCAAAAAAGGAGATAATTCAGAATGCGACAACTGGCGTGGAATAACACTTTTACCCACAATCAATGAAGTGTTTACCAGAGTGCTCTTAGACAGAATAAAACAACAAGTCGATACTTAACTGAAAGAGGAGCAAGCAGGGTTTAGACAAGGGAGATCATGTTGTGACCAAATTTTCGTATTACGTAACATCATAGAGCAGTCAATAGAATGGCAGTCTTCTCTATACCTTAACTTTGTGGACTTTGAAAAGGCGTTTGATAGTGTACATCGGGAAAGTTTATGGAAGCTCTTGAGATTGTATGGTCTACCTCCGAAGATCATTGACATCATCAGGGTACTGCATGAAGGATTTCAGTGTAGTGTGATGGTTAACAATGCCAAAATAGTGTAACAAATTTTATAAAACAGCTAGATGTCTAGGATAAAACATCAATTTTAACAAGACCAAAATAATGAGAATCAATGCACGGAATAACAACCCCGTACAAGTTAATGGAGAGAGTTTGGAAGATGTAGACACCTTCACAAACCTAGACAGCATTGTAATAACATCTGGAGGTACTGACGAGGATATTACATCAAGAATCAACAAAGCCCGTCATGTGTTTGCCATCTTAAAACCAGTTTGAACCTCCTCCTACATGACCACTAGAACAATGCTTAGGATCTATAATAGTAACGTAAAATCAATACTATTATATGGATCAGAATGATGGAAGCTCCAGAAAGACCCTGCAAGGAAACTGAGAGTGTTTGTAAATCGTTGCCTACGGATCAGGTGGCCAAAAACAGTCTCCAACAACGAACTCAGGGAGATATCAGGACAGGAAGACATAGTGGTGAAGATTGTAAGAAGAAAGTGGAAATGGGTCGGACATGTGCTCAGAAAAGACCAGCATAACATCACAAGAGAGAGCATATTTTGGACAGCAGACGGCAAGAGAAATCGGGACAGGCCAAAAACAACATGGCAAAGAACATCAGAGAAAGAGCTAAAAGAAATAGGGCTAACATGGAAAGAAGTAGAAAAAAAGCAAAGGATAGGACTGGGTGGAGAGACTGTGTGGCTGCCTTATGTGCCACCTGGAACGAAGAGGCCTAAGTAAGTAAGAAAGGGGTAGGGCGGGGCCACAATGGCCGACCAAATTTTATATAAAAATATATAGGAAAATTCTTTAAAAATCTTTTTCTCAAGAACAGCAAAGTCATAATTACTCATATTTATATGGAATCATCCCCAGGAAGTGTATATTCAAGTTTGTTCAAATCATGACCCCCGGGGGTAGGGCGTGGCAACAATGGCCGACCAAAGTTTTATACAGAAATATATAGGAAAATACTTTAAAAATCTTCTTCTCAAGAACAGCAAAGCCATAATTGCTCATATTTATATGGAAGCATCCCCATGTAGTGTAGATTCAAGTTTACTCAAATCATGACCCCTGGGAGTAGGGCGGGGCCACAATGGCCGACCAAAGTTTTATACAGAAATATATAGGAAAATTCTTTAAAAATCTTCTTCTCAAGAACAGCAAAGCCATAATTGCTCATATATGTATGGAAGCATCCCCATGTAGTGTAGATTCAAGTTTACTCAAATCATGACCCCTGGGAGTAGGGCGGGGCCACAATGGCCGACCAAAGTTTTATACAGAAATATATAGGAAAATTCTTTAAAAATCTTCTTCTCAAGAACAGCAAAGCCATAATTGCTCATATTTGTATGGAAGCATCCCCATGTAGTGTAGATTCAAATATGTTCAAATCATGACCCCTGGGGGTAGGGCGGGGCCACAATGGCCGACCAAAGTTTTTTATAGAAATATATAGGAAAATTCTTTAAAAACCTTCTTCTGAAGAACAGCGTAGCCATAACTGTTCTTATTTATATGGAAGCATCCCCAGGTATTGTAGATTGAAGTTGGTTCAAATCATGACCCCGGGGGTAGCTATATATAGGATAGGGCCAAACTTTTAGATTTAAATTTTTAAATAGTAAACCGATTTTTACTTTTTTCTAGCCATGATGCTCGGGTGAGCGATGTGGCACATGGGCCTCTTGTTTATTTTCGTATAAAGAATTATCATTTTTTGAAAGTAAAACTTTAAATTTACTGCTAAAGATGATTTATTAACTAGAACTTATTTCTATTCATTTATATACATGTATTATTTTGGAAGTTTGAATTTCCATAGAGATTTTGTAACTATTTTTTGAAATTTCATCAAGAAATTTAACACAGATCGTAAACGAGATCAAGTGATATTTCTAATTGAAAAAAAAGTGGCGTCTTCTTTAATGTTTATATTTTAGTTTCCTTTAGGAAATCAAAATATACACAACCTAATAATTTGTGTACAATTGTATTCACTTGGTCCATGGGTGATTGCTTGTAAATTAATAAACGTCCCTCTCGACGATTTTTCACTCATATGGAGAAGCCACCTTTTTTTCTGGTGGAGAGCTGCAAATTTTGTTCTATGCTCGGCACTTAGGGTCATAGAGCAGAAAGGGGTCTTTTCCGCCCCAACAGATACTGCGACAACAGGACCTCGATTTTTACGTTCTCATCAGAGGGACCGATCTCCACATCCCGCAGCGAAATTCGAAACAGCGACGTAAGGATCAACTCCTTACTTCGCGACTCTTGAGCAGACGCTCTAACCACTGCGCATGCGCCACGCGGGCGACGGTCGGTGTTTGAAAAGAACAGTTTATTGCTTATTCTGGATGTTTTAATAAGCCATTATTTAATATTTTAAGTTTACGAAAGCATACATGCGAAATTATCATTCAGATTCTGTGATTTATAGACAATGTATAAAATAATGACTCTACAATGCTAAGAAATTCATAAAAAAAATTGTAATTTATCTCCTGCAAACTTATAATTGTCTCTGTTGATTTGAATCGCAATATGCTTTATATTTTGCAGGGAATCATTTCAGTTACTCTTCCATGGTACCTGATTCCACCTCTAATGTTTCAGAGGCCCATGTTTGCTCTGCTCCTATTTTATATTGTTTTATGTTTTTTTTATATGGAATACTGTTCGTTATTTCCATATACTTTATTTAACAATTTCTTCTTAACACTGTGCTTTATTACATATAACAAACAAATTGGTAAAACAAGAATATCACCAGCCTTGTTTTAAAACATCATCCCGAAGGTTCAATAGTCGATTCAATAATATTGTCAGAAAACCTTTAATACAAGCAGTCATTGCGTCAGATGCTTACTGACGTTTTACATATAGTTGTTAGTTTTTAGGCTATTATTTACTCGTGAATTGTTAGTTAATTTTTCCATAATTTCCCGTACTGAGGCAACGGCAATTCGAAAAAAATACGCACTTTGAAAAAAAAATTCAAAGTAGTTAAATTTGGGACGCACTCAACGCTCTTTAAATAAATACAGTACAACATTTAAAACAAAAAGAATTTTCAAAGTATGGAAAATCTTAATCGCTCACTTTCACATCTTGACGTGACCTCGATCGTCACCAAAGAGTTAACAAACAGGTTCACTTATTTATCAAACCTAAGATTTGCAAGAATATTGACCAAGCAATACACATTTTATAACTGCGTTAATATCGTCGATATTATTGCACTTTGAAAAGAAGTTTTATTTTGTTCAAATTTCGTGGAATTGGTCCCAAATTTAACGCTCTTTGAAACTTTTTTTCAAAGTGCGTTAAGAGTGTGCATAAACATTGCACTTTGGAAAAAAATATGTATAAAACAAAAAAAATCAAAATCTCGACTTAGGTTTTAGTAATTGAGGTAATCAATTTGTTATAATTATATCCTTTATAATTTCCACATAGTCATTTATGGTAAACTCAATGAGAACAAGGAGAAGACGTGTGGAAGGTCTCTCAGTCCAACTTTCTTTTACTTATACATTGAACATAGCCGTTGGTAGCAAATTGAAAGTGGACCTCCCAAAGGCAAGCCCAAATTTTTAATGCCAATGTTATGTATATCTTTGCAAAACATTTGTGTGCCTAACCCATCTTCCGTTACCGATGCATATGCTGCACCCAAATAATTTGTATTTGCATAACTTGTAGAACGTTGAGAACTTTCAATACATTTAATTTTTTTATAAAATGCATGTAAACAAAAAAAAAATAAATGAATACAGTACAACATTTAAAAGAGAAAGAATTTTCAAAGTATGAAAAATCTTAATCGCTCTCTTTCACATCTTGACGTGACATCGATCGTCACCAAAGAGTTAACAAACAGGTTCAATTATTTATCAAACCTTAGATTTGCAAGAATATTGACCAGGCAATACACATTTTATTTCAAAGTGCGTTAATGTCGTCGATATTATTGCACTTTGAAAAGAAGTTTTATTTTGTTCAAATTGCGTGGCATTGGCCCCATATTTAACGCACTTTGAAACTTTTTTTCAAAGTGAGTAATTTTGCAAAGTATGTTGCAACACCGCACACTGCATCCATTTATATTTTTTGAATAGTCATTTGAGCTTAAATATTGTTCATTTTCTCCATATATTTCTTGAAACAATAAATAACAAACATAAAAATAGCCCAAATAGCCCTCCTGGTTATATTTTGTAAAAATAACATTTAAACCTAAATTCAAAAATTCAACTTACTTACCCTTTTGCTTTTGACCACTTATATGCCTATTTTCTTGGAACAGAAAATGAAAGAGATAGTCAGGGATTCAGAATTAATCGAGTCTAAATTTGAACAACAAGGATCAGACATTATTCATGTAGGGTGTGCCTGACCAAGGGTATATATCTATTGCTTAAAAACCATTCCATGACTGTAGGCTAAATGTGAAAAACAGGAATCAGACATTATTCATGAAGGTTGGGACTTAGACCAAGGGTATATATGTATCGCCTAATCATTCCATGACTGTAGTAACACATCTGGATTCAATAAATTTCTTTTCTTCATATCTATTTCTTAGATTATTTTCTTTCGATTTTTTTTTAAATTTATTTATTTATTGTTAAAAGAATAATTCAAACAAAAAGTCCAATTTCCTGGTTAAATCTTTTATACAATTAAAATATATTTGCTTCCCCTCCTTCCTCTAACTTTCACTTTAACAACAAAGTAACGTTAACCTGCAAGAAGATTTGCAGAAATATACAAGTCATGTACACTCCTTAGCGAGAATTTATACTGTAGATTTCAATAAATATAAGAATAGCACGATGGGAATTTCCAGTTCTATTTTTTTTAAGTTTCTCCGCGTAACGTGTATCTATTTCTAGATATGAAAATTTACCAACGAGATTAAAACTTAAGAAAACATGGAACATACAGCTACCAGTATGATATTTTGATTTGATAAACCAACGAGGAAAGGGAGGGATTATCTGTAAAATTAAAATTATCTGTAAAAAAAGGGATTTTAAAGTTTTTACCTCAACATTGCATATATGTTCAGGTATGTTATTAAATTCAATTAATGTCATTTAAATATTCCACGATCACAATATACTACATACCGTTTTCTAAAGGGTGGAAATCATATCGTGTTTCGTATACCGTAATATCATTGGCAGAATTAGCTCATCGCATTGTGCAATAAAAAAATCCGTCAAAGTATTATACATTTCATTATGTGGTAAAGAAGAGTTTGAGATACGATATTGGTACCATTCAATATTAATGCAAAAATGGCAATGACCGTGTTTGGCAAAGGAAACCAAAAATATGTGTCATATCCATTAGTCAAAAAATAAAACAAGAGGACACAAAGGCACAATGTAACAAAGATTCTGTGGAAGTCTCATTTATTTTAATTCAATTGTATAAGAGGAGTTGCGGATAAGAGATGGGTACCCCATAGTGTAACAGACGTATTCGCAAACAGACGGACAAACGAGAATACAGGTGCACGGACATCCCGATCACTATTTACTCTTCAAGCGGATGGTATATTATATTTTATGTGACCTGGAATATTTTTTCATTGTTTGCATTGCAGATTCACATGCAGTTAATATCCTACATTGCACCTACTCTATCATAGGAGACAAAAATATAAGAGAAGTTGAAAAACTTACTTTGAAAAAAAAAAATATCCGTCTTCGTGCATAGTATGTAAATATGTTATAAAATTACTACACAACATTCATTTACATACATGTATTTTCGAAAATACGCAGTTTTTATATTGCGCGCCCCAGTTAATGTTTACAAGTCCATATATATAATAAACATGATAAAAATAGCGCTGATTGCATTTGACCTAGTTACCTTATTAAATAACAAAATTAGATTTTTATTTTCAGATTATTTAAACCGATTTACAATGTACTTTGTGATG
>PRKT01001767.1:37136-52545 GCA_003671525.1 Saccostrea glomerata | reverse complement strand
GATGCACTCCACACTCCACAAATGAGGTTCGCGTTCCGGTAAGCAGACGGGAAAAGTTATGCACTTTATGGAAGGATCAGCCAACTACCCAGAGAGCAGCAAAAAAACCATTACACACATACACCCATGTCGATTACATTTGTATAAAGTACTCGCATAACCTTTATTGACGAAAGGGGAGAGGCAGGCAACATCAGAACATGTAGGCACGCTCTAATAATAGAGAGTTGTATAAGCTTTCTGACTTTTTCATAGGAGAGGGAGGAATCCCATTGGGCCACTGACCTCATGTTATCTAAGAAAAAAAAGCAAAAATTAAGAAACACCACCTGTAAACTTTTAAAGGCAGGAATAAAGAGTGACATCACAGAGAATTTAACTACATTGAATAAAGTGTCCTCACTGTCCTCCAAAATCCTAATGTACTTTTAAGCTGCCTTCTCCTATAAAATAAAATATTGGAATCAATTAATTGAGGCTGATTCTTGGTGGATTTTGAAAGCTTTAACTCATTAAGGGGGTTCAAAACCTGTACCATATCCTCAAAGCAAAGAAAAGTATTTACTTTTAAACTTTTAGCAAAATAGTATACAAAAAACAGTATTTATTAACTAGACTTAACGCACTCAATCAAATACACAACTTGTTGGCTCTACAGTAGATTGTTGGTGACGATGTCTTTTTCTTTAATTCGCTTGTTTTTTCCGGTCTCCCTAAACATATTTAGAAAAATAATGAATCTTTTCTGTAGCATTAGTAATAAGAAAAAATAAATATCCCCTTTGTAAATTCGGGCTGACGTGGTATCCCTTTCTCTTTTTGTATACATGTAATGATTGCGTAAAATCAAATACAGTATGTTACCGTCCCCTGTGGCCAGAACCATCCTTGAAGCGATCTTCTGGGCGATCTGACATGGCAGACTGTCCTTTTATCTTTAATGATGGCCTACAAGTCAAAAGATCGTCGAACTTCATTAGAAACAGGTGGTAGTCCCAAAGAGAACTGTTTGTTCTTGGCTGGCAAGAATGTCCGTCGGGCCGTGAATATCGAATCCCCAGTTGACTTTAGCACATGAAGTATTTTGTCAACATCACAATTGTCAACGGGATTTTGATCTTAAAGTAAAATCTTTCATCATGTGTCCAGTAATTGATTTTCAAATCTGTATCTAGTCTTCTTGCAGAATTCTGTCACAAGTTTCCTCCACCCACCACTCTACGCATGAACAATTTCCAAAAGGAGGTAAATTATTGACAAGCAAGTTGATGAAACATAAATATCAGCAGTTTCGTTTAACGTCATCATTTCGTAAGTTCTATAGTCGATACAATGACCTTGTCAGGAAGTACAATTTATCACCGAGTCAACTGCTGACTTGCTTTTTTTTAATACTAATTGCTAGTCCATTGTTTATACACTCATGACGGATTTTTTCCGTTATTTCCTGATCATGACATTGAGCACACGGCGGTTGTGACCGGTCGGCAGGGGATGCTCACTCCTCTATGACACCTGATCCCACCTCTGATGTTTCTTGTAGAATTTATGTTGGATGGATGACTTCTTCAAGATTTGACAGTCTTTCAGCATCATTCAAAACTTCTGTAAATGAATGCTGAGTAGTTGACGTGGGTGTTGGATGAGTAAATGTGGGGGTGTCAGTGGCTTCACTTATCACAGGGGTGATGTATATTAAAGTAGGAATTGTCACTGCAGTTTCATCGCTCATCAAAAGGGTGACATGAACATTGGAGGACATTGCAGATGCATCAGTTATTGCAGGGACGGAAGGAGGATTACTGTTGGGTGCTATGGCTGCAGCATCAAGTGGAGAGCTGAATGCACAAGTTCCAAAGTGGGAGGGCACTCATGATGAGGGGCTTTTCCGATTCACTAAATTTCTTGTAATTTGTTGCAGACGTTTCCAATGCAGCATTGCATCTTTTCAACAATTCTTCAGAAATTCTAGAGGGTGCAGTTTATAAAAACACCTCCTTCTTTGATTTTCCCCATGTGAACAAACAGTCCCAAATCCTCTCTCTAGTTCCTTTAATTCTTCTAAAAAAATAACCCTGTAGAGACCCGGGGTGATAAGAATGGGTCCCTGGCACTTCCTCGCTTGTCGTAAGATTGATTGTATGTTGTTTAACGTCCCTCTCGAGAATTTTTCACTCATATGGAGACGCCACCAGCTGCCGGTGGAGGGCTAAATATTTGTTCTTTGCTCGGCACTCAGGGCCTTTGAGCAGTGAAGGATCTTTTTCGTGCCAGCACCTGCGACACGGGGCCTAGGTTTAAACGGTTTCGTACGAAGGACCGGCCTCCACGTCCCACAGTGGGATTGGCGCCTTGCTTTGCGACTCTAGAGCAGACGCTCTAACCACTGCGCCACGTGGGAGGCGACTAAATTGAGCAACCTGTTTGCCGTGGGTTGCGACGCGTGTTGGTGGAGAAGGGGATCCTGGTGGCTGAGGTCTGCGGGTGCTTGGTGTAATGCACCTGGTGGACCAACACTCCACTTTGGCCTCATATTCATCTAGACGAGAGGTCAAGTTTGGCCCAACTTGATCAATCGGCTGGTCACGCCGAGCGGATTATATTTACATGCCTTAGTATTGATGTTTTGCATTTTTATTTTAAATATCTGATTCAGATTGCAGCTTCCCAATACGCCGACGTTTCCATGTTGATATTCGTATATCAAGCGGTGGCTCAGGGTCAATCTGGCATTTGATGTATGAGTATAGTTTTTTTGTATCCCTTTGGTGTCTGACCTACTGGATATCCGCGCCGTTTGATAAGATATCGCCCTTGTTGGAGCTCCAAGGCGGGCGGGGAGCAAGGATTCCGACCTTTTTTCTTCTAACCATGGCTACTTCAAACTCCAAAAAACGTTGCTACCCATCAGGACTTGAAATTTCTTTTAATGACGAACAAATCAATTCTGTTGTTGAACACTGGCCTCTCTTTATCACACTTGAAGCACAGCTTTCAGACCAAAATTCTAAGCCCCTCACAAAGGTTTCACCTTTTCTTATACTAAATGGAATACATAGCATTATTGGTTCACCAAAATCTGTTAAAAAGTTGAAATCTGGTGCTCTTCTTATTTAAGTCACGAAGAAAAAACATTCAACTTCTTTGCTGGCTTTAAAAATGTTGGCAGACATCCCTGTAGTTAGAAAAAATCACAGTGGACTCAACCAGAGCAGCAAAGGCATTTTGTTTGACAGGGATCACGATCTGGACGGCATTCCTGAACAAGAAATCAAACATGAATTGGAATCCCAGGGAGTGATCTCTGTGAAGCGATTCACAAAAAGACGTAATAATGTTGTTGAACCAACAAACACTTACTTGTTGACCTTTTGTGTTCCAAATCTTCCAACCAATATAAAAGTTGGACTGTACCAAATGAAAATCGAAACATTTGTACCTAATCCTTTGCGATGTTTCAAATGTCAACGATTTGGACATGGGCAAATGAACTGTAAAGGATCTGAAGCATGCTTCAGGTGTGGTGAGGACGGACATGATGGCAAAACCTGTCAAAATACTCCAAAATGTAAGAACTGTAAGGGAGAACACATGGCGTCTTTAAAACAGTGCCCCATCTGGAAAAAAGATAAAGAAATCCAAAAAGTTAAAACTGAGAACATAATACCTCATCCAAAGGCTAAAAAATTAGTGAATCTGTACAGTGTCCCTTAACCACAATTGACATACCCAACTGTTGTTAAGGCATCCTCCTCTTTGAAGGAAGCATGAAGAAGGATATGGAAATAACGAACAGTATTCAATTAGCGAAGTCTCTGAGAAAGATTTTCTCATGAAGACTACTTCATCTGAAGCACCTTTGGCATCTAATGACAAAGGCAAATCTACATCACCTGCATCTGCAGGTCATGCAGCCATGGCTGCACAAAAATCTGTAGCTGTGGCTGCATCCAAGTCAGAGGCTGCAGGTTCCTACAAAATCTCCCAATAAAAACAGCCAGAAGCAGTCGACAGATCGATTGCCCAAAGGGGCGAACGACCTCGTCGCTCTTCACAATAAATTTGGAGTCCTTGAGGAAATGGATGTAACACCTTGCCATTCTTCCTCAAAAGGTTGGAAGTGTATCACCCAATAAAAATAAAGGGAGAATATCTCCCATTTCCTACAATAAAAAATAAATATGGATCATCCTTCAATTATACAATGGAATTATCGAGGTTTTAGAGTAAATTTTAACGAATTATCATTACTTATACAAGACCATAGTCCAGTAGCTTTGTGTTTACAAGAAACACATTTAAAAGAAACAGATAAGATCAATATTAAAAATTATAGCATGTATAAATATAATGCTCATACTGATAGAGAATCTGATGGAACTTCTATAGCAATAAACAATAAATTAATTCACAGCCAAATAAACTTGAAAACAAATCTGCAAGCAGTAGCAGTACGCCTTTCCCTTGATAAAACAATTACCCTTTGTTCTGTTTATGTACCCCCACACTATCAATTACAACCATTAGAACTCAGAAAACTAATAACAAAACTCCCTGCTCCATTTCTGAATGTTGGTGACTTTAATGCACATAATCCGCTATGGGGTAGTGACAAAATCACGGATAAAGGTAAAATAATTGAAGATATGATATCGCATCATAATATGTGTACACTTAATATAGATTTAACCCTTTAACGCCCAGAGACGCCTTTTGACGCCTTTTCAGCATTACGAACATTTAACTGCTGGCGTTTCGTTAATTGGGATACAACAAAACAATTGATATATTCGCAAACTAGAGAAGAAACTGGACATTTCTGCTACACATAATTTTGCTATATGATGCTTATAAATTATCGTAAACTTGAACCAAACATTGCATATCCTACTAGGAAGTTGATATATCGCAGTTAGCCATTTTTATTATGATGTAACAAATACAAAATGAAATGACGGGGAATACTAGCAGTCTAATTTTCCTTGTTGATGAGGGAATATATATTTGTTACCTAATCAAATTACAAGGAAATGAGGCGATAATAAAATCTTGAAATTTTTGGTTGAATTATTTCCCTTTCTGTTACCATACTAACCATAGCTATTATGTACACAGAGGGGAACAAAGCTTGAACATCCATGTAAGGTTTATAAGCGTCGGAGATTCATTTTAATGCGATTTTGAATAAAAGAAATCGGAGAAAATGCCTTTTCAAACAGTCAGAGAGAGGGAAAGAGAGAGAGAGAGAGATGTCACTGAGGGGTCCGAAAAATCTGACATTTTTCCAGTCTGACTAAAGCCAGCTCCAACTATTTCACTTCGTAACGAAGTGAAGTAGCAGGGGCTGGCTTTGTTAGACTGACGTTTTCTCGCTTTTTTTCTTTCTACGAAACTCGTCTTTCCGTTTGTCTCGGTCCCCCTCTGATAATTAAAATCAATGTTTTCCCATTATATTCCAGCTTAAATTTCAAAGTTAATTTACTATTTTTTTTACAGAACTGTAAAGCTTTTTTTTTTTAGAACTAACACTTCTGTATTTATTATAAATATATTTTAAATACATTTGCATGCAGATTTGTTTTACATCATAAGAAGGTTCCTGGTTCAATGACTGGTCGTAGTCTTCACCCTTTTATTTCATTTGTAGACCATTAAAATGTTCCAAAGTCATGAACACTCGCATTAATACATGTGCTGTAATAGCTGCAGATCGATAGCTCTCCGAAAAAAAAATATATATATTGAAAAGCCGGAGAGCTACAGTGCCACCCATTGAAAAAAAACTGTATATTTATAGCGCACCAAAAAGTGCGCTCCAATCTTGATTAATTTTCCAAATTCCTTTCTCAATTGCAAAAAAATGGAAGATTTCAAAAAATTACTCTCTCCTCTAAAAAGTTCTCTTGTAGTTGACATATGAACAAAGCATATTGGACTGAATTATCTTTGAAACCAAAATGGCAGTATAAATAAGCGAATTGTTCGATGATTGCAAAATCAGGGCCAGGACTATTAACAACTATGAGGAATGTTTTGTTGTGGAAAGAGGCAAAGAATATGTTAGGAACACACGGTTAGTAATATTTTGAGATTACAGCTTTAAAAACATGGAGAAATAAATCGAGAACCGAGCGCATTTTTTGTGCGCAATAAATATACAGTTTTTTTTCGATGGATGGCACTGTAGCTCTCCGGTCTATCAATATTTTTTTCCGGAGAGCTACAGATTTGCAGCTAGTGCTGTAACTAAGTTGTTATAATTAAATAACGATGCAAAAATTTTACACTTTGCTATACGTACGCCTATATTTGCTACCATCATTTTACACTTTGCTATACGTACGCCTATATTTGCTACCATCATTTTTTTTTTAATTTCACACTATGTTATTGTCTTTTTGAGTTTTTTTTTCACGGGGGGCGGGGGTGAGGGGAGGTAAGTTCACAGTGTGAATAACACAACATCTATAACATATTTTGATGAACTATCACATGTATATTTTTTCAAATAATTTTTGTCAGTCCTCACAGAGTTAAAACACGTGTATCTAACTTGATAAATATGAAAATTTGGGATAAACTTTTAAAAAAATTCCCTCATTGAATAGTCTCTTAGAGATTAGCCGGGTTTACAAGTATCTATATTTATAGGTATTATGTTGTTACAAAAAATAAATAAAACCGAGGGAGTATGCAGAACTTTTACCAGAAGATCGCGCCAAAATAGCAAAATGCGCCACTGGAAATCAAAGTCACCTGTTTGTTTTTTAAAACACTGTAGAAATAAGTCTATGAACGTTAAGTCAGTAGTATCGGGAAATTCTGCCTATGAAGCTCTACAATTTGGTAAAACTGTGTTTTCACAGCAGAAATCGGCGGAAATTATTATACCCCCGCTCCGAAGGAGAGGGGGGTATACTGTTTTACCCTTGTGTGTCTGTCCGTGTGTCTGTGTGTCCGTCCGAAACAAATTTTCGTCACAGTTTTCTCAGCAACTGCTCATCGTAGATGCTTGAAATTTTAACACAATCTTCTCTGAGGCATGCCATATGGTGGGATACATTTTCGCTCACATCGGATGTCAACGTCCTGTTTGTCTGTGCATTTGTCCGTTTCATACATAACAAATTTTCGTCGCAGTTTTCTCAGCAACTACTCATCGTAGATGCTTGAAATTTTAACACAGTCTTCTCTGAGGCATGCCATATGGTGGGATACATTTTCGCTCAAATCAGATATCAACTTCCTGTTTGTCTGTGCGTCTGTCCGTTTCATACTTCACAATTTTTCGTCACAGTTTTCTCAGCAACTACTCGTTGCAGATGCTTGAAATTTTAACAAAATCTTTTTTGAGGTATGCCATATCTTGGGATACATTTTTTAGGGGGGGGGGGGGGGGGGGGGGTATTTTTGCAGAGAAAATGTATATTTGTTTTTATATGAGTTAAATCTATATGGAGGGAAAAAAATGAAAGATCATCTTTATAATCCATATCCACAAGTAAAAAGAGTTGTAATTAAGAACAATTAACAATTTGACACTGTACTAAAACAATAATTTACTAGTAACCACTATATATAGTGAACGGATTTTTGCAGTAAAACTCTCATTTTTATTGAACTCAGGGGGGGGGGGGGTTAAATGTAGGATGGAATCAAAAGTTAGTGTGCATAGTTCTTTGCAATGGCCCGTTGACCTTCTTTTGAAACTTGTTCATAAACTGATGATATTGTATGTTCGAGTTCATAACAGGTTTTGGGGAATTCTTAGGTTCAAATTGCTGAAATCTGCAGGCAATCTATTTTATTCTATACTTAACACTATCACTATAGTAAATAGAGGGGACATTTGATGTCAAAAACAACTGGGCATTACACATGTACTTCTAAACACGTGGCACCGCTCACGGTAGAGGTATCGCTCAGTGATCAGGAGGTCGTAAGTTCGAATCTCGGCATCGACAAACCTAAGTTAATATACTTGTGTAAATTGTTCCTTTGGCACGTGATGGGCACTTGTAGTGAATGCTGTGGGTCCTTTGGATGAGACCTTAAAACCTGGGCCCCGACAAGCGTTGGCATGATAAAGATCCCTTACTGCTCAATCACTCAATGGCCGTTAGTGCCATGAAAAGGTCAAAGGTCGGTTTATTGGGACATCTATTTATGAGTAAAACATTAAATTTTTTCAATAAATCAATTCAATACATGTGACCTTTTCCCCCAAGAGCAAAGAACCGGGTATTTGAAGCCAAATATTTTCTGGTATGGGTCTGATAACATCAAATTATTATTATTATCTGACAAAAATGAGATACTCTTTAGAGCAATATTTTTCCTCATCTGCCTTCGACGAACGTTTTATTAATGTCAATTTTTGTAAGGTCATTTGTAATTCAGTGAGCAGCATGGTATTGGATTTAAATTTCATGTTTTGTTGAAATCGTAACAATTTTTAAGATGTCCACTTTTCAAAATTCCGATTTTTGTTACCATGGCAACAATTTTTATTGAAATAAAAGTACGAAAATAAAGAACTGTGTATGTAAGTGTTCTCTACATGTGTACTAATTTTTATTGAAATCAACGAAAAACTGTTAAAGGGAAAACGATTTCAAAACTGGTAACTACAATCATGCAACTGTAATGGCACAAGGCCTTACCATGCTTAACGTATAGCGGCCATTATCTAATTGTCACCCTCTCTTTCAAATAAAATTCACCAGCATAACTTTAAACTAATTGAGGATATGCTTTGTTTTAATAGTATCACTAAATCTTTTGTTGTAAAAGTGTTATTTGTTAATTTGTTTATATTTTGGGGAAGTATAAAAGGAGAAAAACGAAAATTTTGGCAATTATGGGTCTTATTCGTTGCCATGGCAACCGCGACGTCATTTTACTCTACGTAATTGAATAGTTTAGAATTTTACCTTTCAGAAAGTGACTAGAAAATGTCGAAATTTCTATTCGAAAGTTTTTAGTCAATTTTGCTGTAAAAACGCAAAATCTCTGGTAGTTAAAGGGTTAAACTGGTTAGTGCATGATGATTTATGTGGGAGTGATCATTTTCCAATTATTATAACAGTTACTAAACCCTCCGAAAATAACAACGTTCAAAACTGGAAATTAAACAATGCTGACTGGGATAAATTTGAAAATTTGTGTTTACAAAATATTTTGGCTGAAAATTTTGAAAACCATCCTGATCCTATTCAAAGTTTTACAGAAATACTATTGCAAATTAATGTATACCTAAAACCTCGACAAATTCTACTAGAACTAAAAAAAAACATGGTTTACAGAAGAATGCAATGAAGCGATAAAAGCACGTAAAAAAGCAGAAAGATTATTTAATAGATTACCTACATCAACAAATTTAAGCAACTTCCGCGTATTTAGAGCAAAAGCTTGCTGAACTATTAATTTTAATAAAAGAAAATCCTGGAAAAAGTTTGTTTCAAATTTAAATTCACACACCTCAATCAATAAAGTTTTGAACGCAATAAGAAAAATAAAAGGAAAGGGTTCTGAAAATTATCAACATCTTAAGATTGAAAATCAAATTATTACGGATAAGAGGGAGATATCTAACGAAATAGCTAAGACAATTTCGAATAACTCTTCTACAAACAATATGAGCCCCAATTTAAAATATTTAAAAATAAACAAGAAAAGAAAACATTGGATTTTACTTCTGAAAACAAAGAATGTTATAATGAATCATTTACTTTTGATGAGCTGCAAAAATCTTAAAGTTCATGGGAAACAGTTCATAACACTAGGATTTACTTTTTAAACATATAGATTGGTATGAGAGAATGTTAAATTACGTTTTGTAAAATTTTTTGGCTTTTGCTTAACGGAAAAATGAAGGCCTAAACCTGCCCACTTGATAAATTTGTTACCCGCTTATCGTTCTTGATTTTGTGTTTGCATGACGTCACAACGACCCATTGATGTAAACAACGCGTTAGATCTAGTGTAATTTTACTGAATTTTAATTAAGTTCATTTTAGTCTTCTTTGTGGATATAAATGTGATTATGTTTTTAGATGAGCTATCTGATTCTAAAGAACAGTTTACTCTATTTAAACTATAGTTAATTGGCCACAGCAACTGAAAACAAGAGCTATTAATAGTAAGACGATCCTGGTGATAACCTGATGAAATAATGATTTTTCATTCCAACCAAGATTAATTATTTTAAATCAATACTTTAGAAACAACAATCTTCTTGCTTGTTTTTTTCATACGTATATGATACATGATTTACCCCCCTCCCCCTTTCCCTAAATAAACACGGGGATATTGAAGTTTATGATAAACATTGATCTATAATACATCGGCGTATTTAAATGCACACTTCTGCAATCTGAAACACGAGAACTCATGATATAGAGAAAAAGGAAGTTTATGATATCATCGTTTTTTTCTGTCACAAGAAACGTGATTTTAAAAACTAACAAGCATTACAAGTATGCACCTGAATATACATGTACTGTAATGTTACGGTACTGATACTTCTATATACCAGTTTGACTGAGTAACTGCAGTTTGGAAATACTCATACAGTGCGTGCATACGATGATCCATTGAAAAGAAACCAATGCCCCCAATGCCCTTTGTTTGCGAGACTGAACCTAAGCAATTTTAAGAATCAAATATCTTTTACAGTTAAACATTCTTTTTCGCAGGATTTAATCTTTGTTAAAATAAACTGATACAAATTTAGAAAATTTGTATCAGTAAATACATACAGAAACGTAGGATTACATATAAAGATAGAATTGCGTTTAAAGTCCGAGGCTAATTTTTAAAACTATTACGATATTTGAAAAGGCACATAGTACATTGTCATGTGTAAATGTACCGACTTTGGTAAAAAAAAAAAAACGGGATGAGAAAGAGTCAATGAGAAATGGAAAGAGTATGGAATAACTGAGAGTGGAGAAGGCGAGGTAGAGATATCATAGAATAATTTTATTTGCATTAACAGTTAATTAATAACATCATTTATCCTATAGTGTAGTTTCGCTTTCACACACCGCTGTCAATCGAATCCAAATTTACTTATACAGCGCGTTCTACTGATCGATAATCGACAGTGCTCATATTCTGATCGTTCTTTAAAAAAAATTATTGGGAATTTAATAAATCATATTTTTGTGTTAGAAATTTCTTCAACTGTAATGATATTTGATAGTCTCTATATTTATATATAACTCGAGCACAGAAGTTCTGCTCTCTTTCGCCATCTTTTTTCTCCCCCTCTCACGATATTAGAATGTAGAAGGATGACAATTAATTACACGAATAAAACATTCTAAAATCTTGCAAACATACAGGATGTTAAAAGACGAACAATATCTGTTTTGAAAATCATATATTCATGCAAATTTTTTGTAAAGACAATGCTATTTCTTAAAAATTACGCTGCATAAGACATGATCGGCTATATAAATATTAGTACTGAATGTAGCGAGTGGGTCTTATTGACGTCATAAGCAAAGGGAGATAAGCCGCGCTAGTTAAAGTTCATCTTCGCAGTCAAGTATCTTTGATCGACTCTGCTGCCTTCAACTTGCGTAAAAAATGCAAAATGTTATTTCAGGCTGATTAATGTTGCTCAGATGAACTCATTTCCGTATACAACCCAAAATACGCAGGACATTGTTTCGTATGACCTTTAAGATAAATCTCACGATACAGCCGTAGGACCGGATCAAGTACATTATCAACTAATTAAACATCTACCTAAACAAAGTAAAGAGAGTCTTCTGTACATTTTTAATACGATTTGGGAGGGAGGTCAATTTCCATCTTCATGGACCCAATCTACAATAATTCCTATTCCAAAACCTGGAAAGGACCATGCAGACCCTAACAATTATCGACCAATTGCATTAACAAGCTGTTTATGTAAAACCATGGAAAGAATGATCAATGAACGCTTAATTTGGTTTCTTGAAACCAATAACATACTTACAAACATACAATGTGGTTTTAGGAAAACCCGAAGTACAACTGACCAGCTAATACGACTGGAAACGTATACTCGAGAGGCTTTTGTCAAAAAAGAGCATGCTGTATCTATATTTTTAGGTCACCTGAGTAAATTCAGGTGACCTAATGCTATCCGTTTTTGTCCATCGTCGTCCGTTGTGCGTCGTGCGTTAACATTTCAACATTTTCAGCTTCTACTCTGAAACCACTGAACCAATTTCAACCAAATTTGGCATATAGCATCTATGGGTGAAGAGGAACAAAAGTTGTGAATTTCGTGGTCCTCGCCGGCCTGGGGGTGGGGCAAAAACCACTAAAAATAGTGCAATCTTAGAAAATCTTCTTCTTTACTCCCGGACATCAAGCAGTCAAATTGTTGGTATGATTGTAATTAGCATTGAGACCTCTACCAAAATTGTGAAATTCATGGCCCCAGGATCAGGGGTTCTGGTGTTAGGGTGGGGCTCTATTGATTATATAGTGAAAATGCAGTAAGTCTTTAAAAAAATTTCTTCTCTGCTCTTTGGTATTAAATAAACAAATTAAGTTCATATTTATGATGGGCAAGAGTGGCTCTACCAAATTTTGTGAATTTTATGGTCCCAGGGTCAGGGGTTCTGGTGTTAGGGCAGAGCTCTATTGATTATATAGTGAAAATGCATTATTTCTTTGAGAATCGTCTTCTCTGCTCCTAGGTATAAATACACTTATTCGGTAAATAATTATGATGAGCAAAAGTGCCTCTACCAAATTTGTGAAACTCATGGCCCCAGGGTCAGGGGTTCTGGTGTTAGGGCGGGGCTCTATTGATTATATAGTGAAAATGCATTAAATCTTTGAAAATCTTCTTCTCTGCTCTTAGGTGATAAATAAACTAACTAAGTACATATGAGGGCTGTTCGGAAATTATTGAGACAATTACATTTTCTCCTTAAAGGACAAAGATAATTTCATGAAAATTCATCAATATCTTATGAAGAACGTCTAAAACACTTAAGCAAATTTTCAAATTCCTACGATAACTATATAAGGTTCTGTGAAGTAATAAATATGCATATGTCTATCGACATTGAACAGCTTCGCTACGTCACTTAACGTTACGTTAGCAGTCGATTGTTTCGCATGTGAAACGATCGGGAAGCGTTTAATACTTTTCCTTATTTGTTATTACATAAATAACATTACAAAAATCAAAGTCTCTTTTCTTAAACTATTCTTTAAAAATGTATGCTGTAGCTACATCAGTCAAAAAATTTCATTTATCGGAAAGAACAACTTAGAATCATGCGGTGCAAATTTATATGTAACGCGGGTTAAATACCGTAACGATATCAATACCGTATGTAACTAGTGCTAATTGTAACGGGAACCGTTACAGATGTTCCCCAAACGCTCCCCAACTCCTTTTGGTGCCATATTCCCTGTAAGCTTCATTAAATAAGACAAACTCTGTGCATTTTTGACTTTAACAACGTTTTCTCAGAAGGATACCAATTATATTCAAATTTTAGCATTATATTCAAATTTTAGCATTGCCCCCGTGCGCATGCGAGTGCATGTGCGTTATGATCATATCATCTTGTCTACACTATCTACATATCTTAATATACAATATATTAAAGCATTCAGTCCAAAAGTATGAAAAATCGCTCTTTCAAACGTATTTTTCATTTCACTCGTTCCAAATGAACGCACGTGCGTGCACGTGCATGATGGCCATACCTTCTTGTAGGAGTAACTTATATCTATCTATATTCTAAATCCCATCCTGTTTGGTTGAAAAACAAGGGAGTTATAGCCATTTCAAGTTTAAGCCAATCAGATTGCAGCACACGTGCATGCGCGTGATTTCATGATTTTTTTTTCTACATTATATTGTAGTATATCCTAATGCATAACTATGTTTTAAATTTCAAAGCATTTCGTCAAAAAACAAAGGAGATATAGCCATTTAAAGTTTCAGCCAATCAGATTGCAGCACGCGGGCATGCGCATGCTTTCATGAAAATTCTTATATATCACGCTGTAGATCTTCATAATGTACGTCTATGTTCAAAATTTCAAAGGATTATGACAAGAAACAAGAAAGATATTGAGACTTTAGTTTCAGCCAATCAAAGCGAAGTGCACGTGCATGCGCGTGCGATCTTGCTATTTTGACCATGTCATCTTGTGCATACTACTAATATATCCTTACATTATAAGTTTAAAAACATTTCGTCACAAAATAGAAAGTTACGGTTATATCCATTATATATTGGTCATTTTAAGTTTTGCACGTGCGCGCTCTTGCAAGCACGTGCGCGCAAAATGACCTTGATTCCGCAAATCTACATAACATGCCTACTTACCCTAAAAAGGTTTCACCTAAGTCGGATGTGTAGTTTACAAGATCACTCGCGGAAAAGATTTTCCCAGGAAGAAAAATAATAAGAACTAGTGCTAATTGTAACGGGAACCGTTACAGATGTTCCCCAAACGCTCCCTAACTCCCTTTTCGTGCCATATTCCCTGTAAGTTTCATTAAAGAAGGCCAAATCTATGCATTTAAGACGTAAACAACGTTTTCCCAAAAGTACACCAAGTGTTTCAAATTTAAGCAATGCAGGCGTGCGCATGTGATTGCATGAGCGTAATGACGATATCATCTTGTCTACACTATTTTACTCATTGCACGTGCACGCACGTGCATAATGACCATACCTTCTTGGAGGAGTCCATTATATCTGTCTATGTTAGAGATATAAAGCATCAAAGATTTAGCATTCTGGCCCC
Source organism: Saccostrea glomerata (assembly GCA_003671525.1). NCBI lineage: Eukaryota > Metazoa > Mollusca > Bivalvia > Ostreida > Ostreidae > Saccostrea > Saccostrea glomerata. The sequence continues at coordinate 37,764 of PRKT01001767.1, read as the reverse complement.
TTGTGGCCCCTAATTATGTATTGTACAACATTAATATTATTATGCATAGTTGTAGATTGTTAAGCTTAACATCTTTGCTTATGTAATGTATAACTAAATATTGATTGTTAAAGAGTTATCGAAAAAAGATTTTGGCCCCTTTTTATTCTTAATGTGATGAGTCAGCACTTTTTTCTTGATATTATATTTAAGATCTTGACATTCTGCACAAATTATGTTCAGTATGTTTTAACAAAATAATTATACTTTAAAAGATATGATGCAAAATGTCATAAAAAATCACTCATAAAACGTGTCCTAAATTTTGACCCCTACCGAGCTTCCATACTAAGCACTTCCGGAAAATTCGAAAGTAAAGGTGCAAAACTACAATATGTTGTCTATTATCCCTGTAAATGACAACATTCTAGCTTTTAGCGTTTTTGAGTTTTTGTGTCGACAAAATGGTCACTAAAAATTCGATTAAAGGGCGATAACTTCCGACCGGAAGTGAATTTTTAAGATTTGAACAAAAAAGGATCATCTTCAGATCAAAACACATTCTCACTGAAAATTTCATTAAAATAGATCAAACCGTTTTTGAGATATCGTCTGCACAAAAAATGTAAAGAAAAAGTGGAATAATAAT
>PRKT01001767.1:12064-34837 GCA_003671525.1 Saccostrea glomerata | reverse complement strand
TAATAATAATAATAAGAAACAGAGTAAAAACAATATGTTCCCCAACTTCGTTTGGGGAACATAATAATAATAATAAGAAACAGAGTAAAAACAATATGTTCCCCAACTTCGTTTGGGGAACATAATAAGAATAATAATAATAAGAAACAGAGTAAAAACAATATGTTCCCCAACTTCGTTTGGGGAACATAATAACTCATGGTCGTCCAGATCTTTTAATTTTACTCGTTTATTTAATTGCTAAAAAATGTATACCAATGAAATAACAAACCCTAACACATCATTTTTTTTTTCTCGTTATTATTTTAGCAGGTCGTTCAGTCTTGAAAAGAGTTCTGTATTGCGCTACACAAAATTTTGGGTATGCTGGCTGCTCCGCCCTTGACGTCAAAATCCATTTTTTCGTTGTTAGCAGATTTCTTTACCGCGCTTAATTTTTTTATGATCTTCATATTTCTGATCAAAATTCCATCAAAGTTGCACATCATAAATTTGAACCAAAGCTGAAAAATTATACACTTAAACTGAATTATTTTCGCTCTCATTATTGATCCACGAAGGGTTAGAATTTTGGGGTTTCATATTTTAAATGTCTGATTCCGCGACTGCTCCGGGTTCCCCTACTATTGACACATTTATATACCATTGCAGAGAAAATATTTGTAAAATATTTTTCTTATTAATTTTTAGTGTATGTCAAACGTATATGCCAATTTTCACTGAAAGACGTTCATCAGAAAGCAAAATATACACAATGTCTCAATAATTTCCGAACAACCCTCGTAGTTATGATGAGCAAGAGTGCCTCTTCCAAAATTGTGAATGCCTTAGCATCTAGCTTAAATCATAAAACAAATTCAATCATTTGAAAGTTGTTGCATGATGCTCAGGTGACCTATAAGGCCCGTGGGCCTCTTGTTTGACTTAGAAAAAGCATACGATACCACATGGAAATTTGGTATTTCAAAAGATTTATATGATATTGGTCTCAAAGGATATTTACCTAATTTTATTAATGAATTTTTAAATGATAGTAATTTTAGAGCACGGTTAGGTTCTACAGTTTCAAACAATTTTGAACAAGAAATGGTTGACCACAAGGAAGTATCCTTTCAGTCACTTTATTCAGTATAAAAAAAAATAGTTTAGTTGAAGTTCTTAAAAATTATATGCATGGTAGCTTATATGTTGATGATTTGGTTCTTTGTTTTAAATCTAAAAATATGAATTTTATTGAGTGACGATTACAATCATGCTTAAACAAAATTCAAAATTGGGCCGACATAAATGGTTTTAAATTTTCACAGAATAAAACAGCCTGTGTGCATTTTTGCTTAAAACGGAAAACCCATGATGATCCACATTTGCAATTAAACGGGAATCCAATTAAAGTAGTTAAAGAAATGAAATTTTTAGGTGTAATCATTGATAATAAACTCTCCTTTATTCCACACATAAAGATGCTTAAAGAGAAATGCTTAAAAGCATTAGATATTAAAGTAATAGCCAACACAAAATGGGGAGCTGATAAAAATACCCTTCTTAAACTTTATCGCTCTCTTGTTAGATCTAAATTAGACTATGGATGTATTGTGTATGGATCAGCAAGGACTTCTTATATCAAGGCTCTTGACGCAATCCACCATCAAGGACTTAGATTGTGCTTGGGGGCTTTTAGAACTTCGCCAAAAGATAGTTTATATGTGGTAGCAAATAAACCACCTCTGGACTTTACAAGAATTAAACTAGCTTTACAATACATAATTAAATTAAAAGCGAATACAGACAATCCTGCTCATAACTGTGTATTTCATCCTCAAAATGTACATTTATATGATAAGAACAAGAAATGCATATAACCAATTTGTTTGCGATTAAAAAATCATATTAGAGATTCTGAACTACCATTAGATATAGTAAAATCAACTTCTCTATCTGAAATACCACCGTGGAAATTAAGTAAACCCGTGGTTAATAAATCCCTTTCCGAACTTAAAAAATCAGAGACAGAAATGAGCCGAAATAAAAGATTCTAAATCTTCAACAGTAGAAATTTACACAGACGGCTCAAAGGATAAAGGCAGGGTTTCGGCCGCTGCAATTTTCAATAAAAATGTTTTTTTTTCTGTAAGACTTCCAAACGAAGCTACAATTTGTACGGCTGAAGCTAAAGCTATACAACTTGCTTTTGAATATATTAATACCTCGGATGAAAACTCTTTTACAATATTTTCAGATTCGCTTTCGTGTTTACAGTCCATAAACAACATGAACAGTGATCATCCGTACATTTTGGATATATTAAATAAGTTCTATCATCTTGTTAAACAAGGTAAAAATGTCGAATTCTGTTGGATTCCAAGCCATATTGGTATTCCCGGTTATAACAAGGCTGACAGTGCTTCAAAATCTGCTCTTCAATATGAAATCGTACCTTTTAAAATTCCCTACACAGATCTAAAGTACTGTAGATCACTTAATTTTCGCGACACCTTATTTTCGCGAGGTAGTCATTGACTCTTTATCAGCGAGACAAAATTTTCACGAATTATGGTCATTTCTCTATCTAATCTTAAGGAATACTATTAATCGCGAGAATGAAATTTTCGCGAGCATATTGTCTCGCGTAATTACGCGGAAATAAAGTTCTCGCGAATAAATAGTGATTTACAGTACTTTGTGAAACTTTATGTAAATTCTCTTTGGCAAATCTAATGGGATTTTTGTGATGGTCATAAATTGCATTCAATACAAAACAAAGTTAATCAATCATCCAACTTCGGTCTGAAACGCCAGGACGAAGTTATTTTTTCAAGATTTAGAATTGGACATTCAAGGCTTACCCATTCCTATTTAATGAGCGGGGAACATCAGCCTGAATGCATATTGTGACTGTGCCATAACTTTAAATCATATACTTTTAGAATGCCTGTTCGAAATAAACTTTTTAATGGTGTAAAAACGATGCATGATCTTTTTGCAAATGTAAAATCTAACGCTATTCTACGATACCTGCAGGATACAGACTTTTACAATAAGATTTAAATGTCAATATTTTTATAAACATTATTATCTTTGTATATTTGTATTTAACTGTTTTTATGTTAAAATTCGAAGTCCGTCGGATGGGACGTAAAATGGTGCCCCGTGTCAAGGATAACAACCCCTTCGGCACGCAAGAGATCGTTTCTCTGGAGTTCGAAAAAGAGTAGGCTCACTTGGGGCCGCCAGAGAAACCCAAAACTTTCAAAACCGTTCATACAGAATTTAAATTTCTCCGCCGAAATATGGCTGAAATATTGCCGAATCGGTGAAAAAAAACCCAATAATCAATCATTTTCTAAAAAGTGAACTTGGGGTTTTCTAAATGGGGTTGAATGAACTGGGGAATAAAATGGCATAATACCAGGTGAAGCAGAAGCTTCCGCATTCCTTGGGAAACCCCTTTTTGTCACGTGACTCGAAGTTGTCGAATCGGCATGTGTTTGAATATTGTGGAACAAGCCATGAGGTTTTGATACAGGAGATTCGCTCGAAAAATCTGTATTTTGTGTGTAAAGTTCGTTCTCTAATGCTGTATATGAACGATATCCTGGAGAGGGTCTATGTGAGGAAAATCCTCGATTTTGTGCGACATGACTGTCTGGAAATTCATTTTGACATGCCGCTGGCATTGGAGTAAAATCTCCTTGTGATATTTGATTTATTTTGTTCTGTGTTGGAAATTGAAAGGCATGTGAATTTTCAGTAATTTCGTGGAATTGTGGTGACTTCTTGTCAATGTGTGAGGATAAACCTCCATTGTTTGCGTGAAATTCCACGTATCATTAAATACTGGGTCGTTCAGCCTGTGTACGTCTGAAGAAGGTATGTTGTTCACTTCAGCTACATTATTTACTAAATTATTTGACAAACCTTGACTAGGATTTCCATCCTGTTAAAATCTGAGTCTGGTTGCACCGGTCGAGGCGAAAATAAATTCGCAAACTTAAATTACTTAAATTCGCAACACTTGAATTGTAAATCAAACTTGATGCCATATCGGCTTTCAGAACACAGAATTCACAATAATTAAACACAGAATAACGAGTTTAAAAACTCGAAGAACAAATTCAATACAAATATATCATGATTCTCGAATCCCGCGGACGAAGCCCCCGATAATTTCTGTAACAGGATGGTAGTTACTTTAAACAGTCCCGAGTGTAACGAGATCCCGAATCATGATATAAATGAATACAAAAACCTTTATTAAATTTAGATATAATTTATTGATGATAAGAATCAACAAAACAACAAAATAGAAAAGGCGGGTAGTGGAAATTACCTGTAACGTTGAAGATTATGGAAAAATACTTTCAGGAATCAAGTTTTGAAGACAAAATAGGTATATTGGACGCTATAAATAAAGATTTCAATGAATTTGAATGGAGTCAACCTCCTAAAAAATAATTATGACTGTATTGAATAACACGGAAAATCAGACTGTATGCGGATAGCGTCGGGAACGCCCGGATCCTAGCGGAGGAGTACCGGTTGTCAAGGACAACCGCACTCCGCCCCCAGGACCAAGAACAATAACTCGTATAACTGATAGGTGTCTCCACTACAGTAAGAACATAACTGAGTTGTTGTCCATCAACTCCTAAAAATCAGGCAAAAGTCACCACAACCTAGCGCACGGAAAGGCTAATGACAAAGGCAAATCTACACAAACTGCATCTGCAGGTCATGCAGCTATTGCTGCACAAAAATCTGTAGCTGTGGCTGCATCCAAGTCAGAGGCTGCAGTTTCCTACAAATCATCTGGGAGACAAAACAAATCTCCCAATAAAAACAGCCAGAAGCAGTCGACAGATCGATTGCCCAAAGGGGCGAACGACCTCGTCGCTCTTCACAATAAATTTGGAGTCCTTGAGGAAATGGATGTAACACCTTGCCATTCTTCCTCACAGGTTCGAAGTGCGTCACGCAATAAAAGTAAAGGGAGAATATCTCCCATTACCTACAATAAAAAATAAATATGGATCATCCTGAAATTATACAATGGAATTGTCGAGGTTTTAGAGTTAATTTTAACGAATTATCATTACTTATACAAGACCATAGTCCAGTAGCTTTGTGTTTACAAGAAACACATTTAAAAGAAACAGATAAGATCAATATTAAAAACTATAGCATGTATAACTATTATGCACATACTGATAGAGCATCTGGTGGAACTTCTATAGCAATAAACAATAAATTCATTCACAGCCAAATAAACTTGAAAACAAATCTTCAAGCAGTAGCAGTACGACTTTCCCTTGATAAAACAGTTACCCTTTGTTCTGTTTATATACCCCCACACTATCAATTACAACCATTAGAACTCAGAAAACTAATAACACAACTCCCTGCTCCATTTCTGATTGTTGGGTGACTTTAATGCACATAATCCGCTATGGGGTAGTGACAAAATCACGGATAAAGGTAAAATTATTGAAGATATGATATCGCATCATAATCTGTGTATACTTAATGATGGTTCAAACACCTATCTGCATCCGGGTAATGGCTGCTATTCTTCGATTGATATCAGTTTAGTAGATCCTTCTCTGCTTCTAGATTTTAACTGGTTAGTGCATGACGATTTATGTGGGAGTGATCATTATCCAATTATTTTAACAGTAACTAAATCCTCTGAAAACAACAACGTTCAAAACTGGAAATTAAACAAGGCTGACTGGGATAAATTTGAAAATCTGTGTTTACAAAATATTTTGGTTGAAAATTTTGAAAACCATCCTGATCCTATTCAAATTTTTACTGAAATACTATTAAATATTGCAAATAAATGTATACCTAAAACCTCGACAAATTCTACTAGAACTAAAAAACCATGGTTTACAGAAGAATGCGATGAAGCGATAAAAGCACGTAAAAAAGCAGAAAGATTATTTAATAGACTACCTACACCAACAACTTTAAGCAACTTCCGCGTTTTTAGAGCAAAAGCTCGCAGAACTATTAATTATAATAAAAGAAAATCCTGGAAAAATTTCGTTTCAAACTTAAATTCACACACCTAAATTAATAAAGTTTGGAACGCAATAAGAAAAATAAAAGGAAAGGGTTCTGAAAAATATCAACATCTTAAGATTGAAAATCAAATTATTACGGATAAGAGGGAAATATCTAACGAAATAGCTAAGACAATTTCGAATAACTCTTCTACAAACAACATGAGCCCCAATTTTAAAAAATTTAAAAATAAACAAGAAAAGAAAACATTGGATTTTACTTCTGAAAACAAAGAATGTTATAATGAATCATTTACTTTTGATGAGTTGCAAAAATCTTTAGATAAATCTCATGATACAGCTGTAGGACCGGATCAAATACATTATCAACTAATTAAACATCTACCTAAAGAAAGTAAAGAGTGTCTTCTGCACATTTTTAATACGATCTGGGAGGGAGGTCAATTTCCATCTTCATGGACCCAAGCTACAATAATTCCTATTCCAAAACCTGGAAAGGACCATGCAGACCCTAACAATTATCGACCAATTGCATTAACAAGCTGTTTATGTAAAACCATGGAAAGGATGATCAATGAACGCTTAATTTGGTTTCTTTAAACCAATAACATACTTACAAACATACAATGTGGTTTTAGGAAAAACCGAAGTACAACTGACCAGCTAGTACGACTGGAAACGTATATTCGAGATGCTTTTGTTAAAAAAGAGCATGCTGTATCTATATTTTTGACTTAGAAAAAGCATACGATACTACATGGAAATTTGGTATTTTAAAAGATTTATATGATATTGGTCTCAAGGTATATTTACCTAATTTTATTAAGGAATTTTTAAATGATCGCAATTTTAAAGTGCGGTTAGGTACTACAATTTCAGACAATTTTGAACAAGAAATGGGTGTACCACAAGGAAGTATCCTTTCAGTCACTTTATTCAGTATAAAAATAAATAGTTTAGTTGATGTACTTAAAAATGATATGCATGGTAGCTTATATGTTGATGATTTTGTTCTTTGTTTTAAATCTAAAAATATGAATTTTATTGAGCGACGATTACAATCATGCTTAAACAGAATTCAAAATTGGGCCGACATTAATGGGTTTAAATTTTCACAGAATAAAACAGCCTGTGTGCATTTTTGCTTAAAACGGAAAATCCATGATGATCCACATTTGCATTTAAACGGGAATCCAATTAAAGTAGTTAAAAAAATGAATTTTTTAGGTGTAATCTTTGATTATAAACTCTCCTTTATTCCACACATAAAGATGCTTAAAGAGAAATGTTTAAAAGCATTAGATATTATTAAAGTTATAGCCAACACAAAATTTGGAGCTGATAAAAATACCCTTCTTAAACTTTATCGCTCTCTTGTTAGATCTAAATTAGACTATGGATGTATTGTGTATGAATCAGCAAGGACCTCTTATATCAAGGCTCTTGACGCAATCCACCATCAAGGTCTTCGATTGTGCTTGGGGGCTTTTAGAACTTCGCCTTAAGATAGTTTATATGTGGAAGCAAATGAGCCACCTCTGGACTTAAGAAGAATTAAACTAGCTTTACAATACATAATTAAATTAAAAGCGAATACAGACAATCCTGCTCATGGCTGCGTATTCCATCCTCAAAATGTACATTTATATGATAAAAACAAGAAATGCATAAAACCATTTTGCTTACGATTAAAAAAACATATTAGAGATTCTGAACTACCATTAGATATAATAAAATCAACTTCTCTATCTGAAATACCACCGTGGAAATTAAGTAAACCCGTATTTAATACTGTAAACGTGGAAATTTTGACGATGTGTTAATTTTGACTATTTTGACGATTTCTCTTTTCTCGTCAAAATTTACACTCGTCAAACTTCGCATCATTTAAATAGCGTCACAACATACATAACTAGTACAACATTACGCTTAATTTTCTTGGCTTTCCCCAATTTAATCTAGATTAAAGTTACTGTTAATTTCTTTTGTAATTAGTTATGGAAACATAGAGATATATAATCACATTTAAAAAAAAAAACAACATTGAATCTAATTTAAACTAGTGTATCAAACACTGCTTGCGTAACTTAGCCTAATTATCACACCGTGTTTAACCTAGTTTGTCACCTCAGGCAATGACCGCTTATAATGAAAACAAATAACAAGAGGTCAATTTATTTAATCAAATCTTACACACTTTGATAGATTGTACAATCTTACACACTGTAGATACTAGTAGTGTGTAATAAAATTAAATTTTAGTGATTCCGACGCTGCCTTTGTATCCCCGTGAATTCAAAGATGCATAACTCTTGATTAAATATTTCGTCAAAATTAACACTCGTCAATTTTCGTAAACAAGAAATCGTCAATTTTTCAACTCGTCAAAATAACCACGTTTACAGTAAATCCCTTTCCGAACTTAAAAAATCAGAGACAAATCCCCTCGTCTTTAAACAGAAATTAGCCGAAATAAAAGATTCTAAATCTTCAACAGTAGAAATTTACACAGACGGCTCAAAGGATAAAGGCAGGGTTGCGGCTGCTGCAATTGTCAATAAAAATGTTTTCTCTGTAAGACTTCCAAACGAAGCAACAATTTTTACGGCTGAAGCTAAAGCTATACAACTTGCTTTTGAATATATCAATACCTCGGATCAAAACTCTTTTACAATATTTTCAGATTCGCTTTCGTGTTTACAGTCCATACACAACATGAACAGTGATCATCCGTACATTTTGGATATATTAAATAAGCTCTGTCATCTTGCTAAACAAGGTAAAAATGTTGAATTTTGTTGGATTTCAAGCCATATTGGTATTCCCGGTAATAATAAAGCTGACAGTGCTGCAAAATCTGCTCTTCAATATGAAATCGTACCTTTTAAAATTCCCTACACAGATCTTAAGTACTTTGTAAAACTTTATGTAAATTCTCTTTGGCAAATCTATTGGGATTTTTGTGATGGTCATAAATTGTATTCAATACAAAACAAAGTTAATCAATCATCCGACTTCGGTCTGAAACGTCAAGACGAAGTTATTTTTTCAAGATTAAGAATTGGACATTCAAGATTTACCCATTCCTATTTAATGAGCGGGGAACATCAACCTGAATGCATATCTTGTGACTGTACCATGACTTTAAATCATATACTTTTGGAATGTTCTGATTTCACACCTGTTCGAAATAAACTTTTTTATGGTGTAAAAACGATGCATGATCTTTTTGCAAATGTAACTCCTAGCGCTATTTTACAATACCTGCAGGATACAGATTTTTACAATAAGATTTAAATGTCAATATTTTTTATAAACATTGTTATCTTTGTATATTTGTATTTTACTGTTTTTTATTTTTAAATTTAAAGTCCGTCGGATGGGACGTTAAATGGTGCCCCGTGTCAAGGATAACAACCCCCTTGGCACGCAAAAGATCGTTTCTCTGGAGTTCGAAAAAGAGTAGGCTCACTGGGGGCCGCCAGAGAAACCCAAAACTTTCAAAACCGTTCATACAGTGTTTAAATTACTCCGCCGAAATATGGCTGAAATATTGCCGACTCGGCGTAAAAAAGCAATAATCAATCAATCAATCTAGTGCTAGGGCGGGGCTAAATAAGTAGGTAGTGAAAATGCATTATTTCTTTGAAAATCTTCTTCTCTGCTCCTGGGTATTAAATAAACCAACTAAGTACATAGTTATAATAAGCAAGAGTACCTCTACCAAAATTGTGAATTTTATGGCCCCAGGGTCAGGGGTTCTGGTGTTAGAGCGGGACTCTATTGATTATATAATGAAAATACATGAATTCTTTGAAAATCTTCTCTGCTCCTGGGTATTAAATAAACTAACTAAGTACATAGTTATGATGAGCAAGAGTGCCTCTACCAAAATTGTAAATTTTATGGCCGTCCCGGTTGATGCACATGAACAAAATTTACCCTAATTTCATCGAAATATGTACAAATCGGGGGCATATAAAACTTAACTGGAAATATGAAAAGGAAGAGGAATGTATAACAAAATTATTGATGTATGCATATCCCATGTTTTATTCTGATTTAAATGAAAAATCGAGCGAAGTTTAAGCGAGGTGAGGCGAATGACTAAAAAGAGTTGCAAGCCTTCTCTCTTTATGTGTATCAGTGAAAAACGGCATTTTTAAAAACAGCTTGTAGAGACAAAAGAGTCGCATTTTTGATAACATATAGTGCATATTAGAATAGAAAAATAGGTAAAAGGTGTATCGAACCCAGATTTAAAAAGAAAAAAAATGGAAAGGGGGGGCATACCCCAAGTGCCTATGTTTCAAACAGCTGAATAGTTGAATACTATATACAAACTCACTATTACATGCAGTTTTGTCGTTTCTTAAATCCCACACAACAGAATATAAAAGATGCATCGATCGCAATGCACTTGGCAATGTGACGTCATCTCGCAAATATGACGAAGAAATTCTCTTTGTTAAATCAGCTTATACATGCAATGTCTCAATCGGCATCTTCTTCAACATTGGTAATTTAAAAAAAAAGTATCCAAAAAAGTACCCTGATGAAACTATTTTTACAATGAAAGCTTTTTCTTTGACTTTGACCAAGTACGGTCTGAATGGATTCAGGTGGCAACAATAGTGGAGGAAGTGGTTGATGGCATAATGGACGGAGTTGTAGCTTGAGATGGTGGAGTGTGTTGATTCATCAAAAAGGAATTATTTTCGGGGTCTCTGGTTGCACAGGAGAGTGGGTCCCAGTTCCTGGGTTAGGTATAGGGTTCCTTTCATACCAATTGTTAGTCCATTATTAATACACTGAATTGACAAGGGAATTTTTCCTTTATTTCCCACCTCTGATGTTTCTGAGGTCTGCGTTTGCTTTGCTCTTATTTTGTATATTGTTTAATGGACTTTGAGATTAAATACTGTTCGTTATTTCCATATCTGCAAAGATAAGCAGTCAAGGTGACCAGACGTGTTTTTTACAGCTCCTGCATTTCTTGTCTATACTTAGTAATTACAATGGAATAATAATGAGTTTGAGTGAAAGTTCTAACCTTTTCAAATCACTTTTGGACTCATTTACTGGATTTTCAAGATCATTTAGTGTAAATAATGAGCTTCAAAATGAATCTGTGCAACTTGATTCAATTTCGCCATATTTCCTTCAAGTTAAGGAAAATCAGAGGAGTGTAACAATAACATTCAATGGAGACAAGTACCCTATCATCTTGGATCATCTACAGAGCGAGCTTGTGCTGTTTAAAAACCGAGAGAAAAGAAGAGATGGGTCTATATATAAATCTCAATATGATTCTGTCACAGCTACCATTTATGAGAAAACAAATTAATTACAGCAGCAACCAGAGTAACTAATACTTCAGGTACCCTAATAGATCACTTTTACACCAATAAACCAGATAACATGTGTGAAGTAAATGTACTTTTTATAACCATCTCTGACCATTAACCAATATGTGCCACTAGAAAAACAAAATGCATGCAGCAAAAAGGACAACACGTAGAAATAGAGTACAGAGACTTCAAAAAGTTTGATGAAAATAAATTCCTTCACGACTTAAAAGATGTAGACGTTAACAATCTCCTCCAGATGCATGACCCTAATGAAATACTAACTGAATTCTATGATTTATTTAATAGTATACTTGAGAAGCATGCAAAAGTTAAAAACAAAACGCGTAAAGAGCGAAATCCGCCCTAAATGGATGACACAAGAAATAAACAATGCTAGACATTTACGGGACTCTTACCATAAAGAATGAGATATGGAGAACTATAGAATTTATCAAACAAAGTTATTCTTCTTATAGACAAATCAAAATCGTCCTACTATAAAACAGCTATTGAACAAAGTTCAAATCCCAAAGAAATGTGGAACTATCATAACCCCTTCACTTCCGTACCGGTCAAATTGACCGGTGGCGCGTTAAAACACGACTTCGCGAAAATAAGATCTCCGTATCCATTTTGTGGTAGCACGAAGGTATATAACCAATATATCATCTTTTTGGAAATTTTCTCTACTTTTAAAATTTCTAAAAAGATTATATCTTGATTGCCGGTATTTAATCGATTTTACGTTGTAAAGACAAACGAGACTTTTTGAAAATGGCGTAATTTTCCAAAGCAATTGCCGAATTTCCAGACGATTGGCATTTTTTTTTCCTGATTAACTTTATAAGAAAGCATGGTATATTCTTAAAGAATATTTTCTCTACTTTTGAAATATGTAAAAATTATTGTTATTACTTTAATATATATTTTAAAAACAAGAATTTTTTTGCACTTGTGTGTTTTTATCAATTTTATTCGTAATATTTAAACAAAGCTCAGTTTTACGTTTATTTCTGTGTTGAAATAGGGAAAACAAAATAAAGCTTTTAATAGTAGAGAAAATTTCCTTTCCAACAAACCCTTATATGCCTTCTTACACTCAATATTTTCTTAATTACGATAATTTGAATTTTTGACCTTTGCATAGTTTTTAAATAAATACGACTCAATACTGTATGAGTTGATACGAATTGAAATAAACACGTCTTTCCGCTTTGGTGTAAACATGATGGTGATCCGAAATCTGAACGTCAATTTTCATGATTATTTCACGACGAAGATCATCACATCAATGAATCAAATAATACGGATATTCCTTTGGTATTAGCAGGTGAGAATACGTGTATATTGATTGAAAAGTTTAAGTTTAAAACGCATTAGTTCATGTTCAAAAGAAAACTAAATGTACACATGTACTAGATCTTTATGTTTCAGTGTGCGTGTTTCGTATCGTTAAGCCAATTTTGCATTGCTTTTGAACTTTGATGCTTTTGACAATCACTCGTAAGTTCAAAGTAAAATCAAAGTTGTCATGATAATGGATAGTTGTTTTTAGTATCTATGTACCAGTGTGTATAGGTGTACATGTACCACTTTCAAATTGAAATTTTAGGGTGCTTTCAGCATATGCAACAATACTTTCATCTGTGAATACCCACTTTCTAAGCCCACCATGAACTACGAGCGGAAGGTCAATTAATATGTAAGGACACCAATGAACATGTAAATTTTTATTTTGGTATTGAAAATTTCTGTATTTTTAAAATCTAAAAAAAAAAATAAAATCCAATTTCATTTGTGTCATTCTCATCATAATGCATTCATACAAGTTTATAAACATTTGATTTATATTTTGAAAAATAAGTGTTTGAAACACATAATACTTATGGTGCTTGACTATTCATACAGACGTATTATATAACATGATTTAAACATGTAATATCTATCTGAATGAATGCTGAGATATGGAACAAACTGTTTTTATAGACTGCTGTTGTATTTCCAATCTGCATAAAGTATGTGGTTAGAAGTTCCATTTTCTAAATTTTTTAGACACTCTCCAATTATCATACATCATATACATGGGTGGTCAAACTCCCTTAATGGTTTATCAACACTCCCATGATCACGAACAGCCTTGTGCCTGGAATTTTGCCCTGAAGTAACACTGCAGTCTATTGTCTCCTTTCTTTTTACAACCCTGGCAGCCATGCAGGTATGAAATCTATGAAAGCCATGAATCCCATACATCACTATCTAACCAAGTATCCTGAACATACTGGAAGAGCTCCCTCAATTCTGGAGTACTGGCAAGCTGCCTCAGATTGTTGAATGCCCCTTGGATGTGACCCAGAGGAAGGTACGGCAATGCAAGCAGCTTCTTCATTAGGCGGTGGACAGCTTGTCGCTCCTCATATGTGGTTTTAAGTCCCAGGTTTGCCACCTTCCTCATCACTGCCTGTCCCCAGTGGAAAGAGCAGCCTTGAATCCGTGCTGCAGGGAACACCTCCTGGACAGCTGTCCATGAAGCTGAAAAATTGTATTTATGACATAAGCCTAATATGTATTATTCATGTGTATATAAGGTTCATCTGAATATACTTATAAACATTTCAGTTATCCATTCTCTTTCCTGTTTTTTCTCTCTATAAATTCTAAAAATATACTTCGTAATTTTCTAAGATGTTCAATTAAAAAATACCTCGTTCAAAATCCATTACAAATCCTTCCACAGAAAGATCGGGCAATAGCTCCCTTATCTTCCGGAATACCTGTAAGGGGAAGTAAGTTTCTCTAATGAATGCATTGTCCTATTTTAATCTGTCTCTTATAATCTATTAATTTAATAATCTTCTAACTACTTTTTATTTATAACATTCGAACTTTATATTCAGGTATTAATTGATATATTTTTTAAGTATATAATAAACATTTAATAAATTAAGAGCTGCATAAGTAAAAATGTATAAAATTGTTTCAAAAATAATTAATTAAGACACTCATAAGCTCTTACTGCCAAGTAGTCTCTCTTTCGGCGTCTTGACATAAGGACGAACATGAGTGGGACCTGCTTCATACATTCGTCCTTTTGGATGAAACCATGGATAGAAAAGAACTGTTGAAACGGCTGCCGAATAATTTTGAAGGTACCATCTAAATACCACTTCTTTGCCGATTTCAACAGCTCCATCTGGAGGGCAGTTGCAAAAAAGATGTGCCTCTCATCATCCACTCGCACATCACCTTTTAAGAACTCCTCACATGACAGGAAATCTTGGTCAATCTAAAGAAGTATAAGAAAAAATAAATATCAACAAATAATAATAAGACATTAGCTTGTATATTTTATTAAATTTTATTCACTAAGAAATTTTAAATACTGATACCTCAAAAGTCAGGTCCTTGGGCTCAGCTGGTCTCAGCTTCTGTCTAATTCTGTTTGCAGCTCTTTGGAGATACTGCTGAATTGGTAGGTTGAAGTCGTTCTCGTCTGTGATGGCAAAAGCATCCTCAACAATGTCCCCAGAGGCTCTATAAGGATGCTGAATGGCTTCAACTCGTACCTGAAAATTTTAATATTAATATAATAATACAGCTCTACACCATAGGTCTTTCCGCCTTATGCTGCATCTCCACAAGGTTGTACGCGGACCAGCAGTCTGAAAGAAATCTTAAGAAATTTAAACTAATCTGGGTTATGGAAGAAGGTTATATTTGTGATATGTCAATCACTGTTATCACACACCAATAAATCCAAAGTATCTGATGATGATGATTTTTTCAGCTTTTTTAAATTTTAACTAACCTTAATGGTATATGAAAATCCCTCACTGCTGACGAGCTTTTTGCCCCCTCTCTTGGTTCCACTCTCCACTATCTCGTATCGAACCTCATGGTCTTCAAGAATTGTGTCCGTTGGAAGAGGATCCTCCATGTCACTGTAGAGAGAAATATAAGTATATAATACAAGATGAGATATGTGTGGATATTCTTAAACATCACTTCAATTTAGTGATTTCTTCTTTCTTAAATACATTGGAACGTACATCTTTTATTGATTTTATTATTATTTCATTTAATTTTAAGATATTTAGGGCTTTCCACCTTTCTGTGGAAAGACCTATTGATTGTCTTCTGTTTATTATTATTATTAACCCTCACTGCTGACGAGCTTTTTGCCCCCTCTCTTGGTTCCACTCTCCACTATCTCGTATCGAACCTCATGGTCTTCAAGAATTGTGTCCGTTGGAAGAGGATCCTCTATCTCACTGTAGAGAGAAATATAAGTATATAATTCAAGATGAAATATGTGTGGATATTCTTAAACATCACTTCAATTTAGTGATTTCTTCTTCCTTAAATACATTGGAACGTACATCTTTTATTGATTTTATTATTATTTCATTTAATATAAAGATATTTTTAAATTACCTTTCTTCAATAGGCTCCTCTGCGTCCATAACACCAGACACATCAAATGATTGTGATACATCCATGTCTTCCTGCTCTATTCTGGTTGACTGGGCATCAGGTTCATCATCATCTTGCTCTATCCTGGTTGACTGGGCATCAGGTTCATCATCATCTTGCTCTATTCTGGTTGACTGGGCGTCAGGTTCTAAAATACTGCTGTATAAAAGATACTTTTTTAAAAATCAAATAAATCAATTAAATAACACCAACTAAAAAAAAATTAAATATAAGAAACATTAAAAATATTAATTTATTGAACATCAATATTTTTTATTACATCATAAGAAATGATCAATTTATCTGGAAAAATGTACAATTATAAACCTTTTTGCATTTGAAGGAACCGATGCAAGCGACATGTGGAATGTCGCAGCATTCTCTGCATTTGAAGTATCGCAAGCAGTTGAAGGAACCGATGTTTATCAACTTCAATTTTAAAACACAAAACAATACAATAATTTCAAAAAAGATTTATTCACACCATTTCTTTATCATTTTTTTAAAGTCATTTTTTATCGTTTTCTCTTTTATCATATTTTTACCACTTTCTTCAACCCAGGCCGAAACAACTAGGTATCTAATGCCGAAATTGCTACAGTCCGAAAAAACTCTAGGCCGAACGAACCTCGGGCCGAACTGAAGAAAGGCCGAAACAACATGCATCGTTTCTCTACAAGATAAGTTCAAGTCATCAGGTATGTTTTGGAAGGATGGGATTCATTTATCCGACAAGGGAACATCTACACTACTGAAATCCTATAATGCACACATTCCGGTCATCAAAGCTCGCCATCAGAATGATACACAAAAAAGGATCTGATGACCGCTTATATGAGTTATTGCCCTTTAGCTTCTTTGTACTTCCTAGTTAACCTTATAACTTAAAAACTATAAGTCATAGAAGCATGGGGTCAATTGCATTGTGACCCTTGACCTTTGACCTTGAATATTTTTTCAAGGTCAAAGGTCAAGGTCATTTCTTTTATTTTTTTTTTTAAATTTTTGATATCCTTTAAGATAATTTTAGTTTCTTATTCATGGAATTAAATTTTAAAACAAAATTGAAATTCAAAGAAGGTGGAAAGACCTCTTATTGTTCTTTGAACAATAAGTCTACTAGTTATTATTCTTTTTTATTAGGTCTTTCCACCTTTCTGTGGAAAGACCTCTTGAAATGCTTATGTTTATTATTATTTTTCTTCCCGGACTTTTGAAACCGCAAGACTAATCGAAAAACTTTATAGTTCATGATATTGGATATTAAAAGTTATTCCGAAAAACGACCCCCCGTGTTTGAACTTTGACTGCTTTCGAAGTTATTGCCCCTTTCGCTAGAAATGCTTGTTATCGCTACTCCTTCGAAACCGTAAACCGTAGAAATATGAAACCTTCACTTAAGTCTTCGACTCATTGAGAGGACTCTGGAATCTATTCATTGCGAAAGTCTTCGGTGACCCCTTCAATGAGTAATTGCCCCTGAAACTTTTTGAATTTTACAAAAAAGTATATTTTTTTAAAACAAGAAGATGTAGAGACATGGGACCAACTGCATAAGATTCATTGACCTTTGACCTTCAAATTCATATCAAGGTCAAAGTTCAAGGTCATTCCAAATATGAGGAATAATTTCTTTTAATATCTCTTATGTCCTTAAACATATACTGTCTATCTTCTGTCTTTAATATGTACTCTTAAAACTCTTTCGAAAACTTCATTCTTGTCCCCTCAGATTGAACCTTTCAAAAGTTATTGCCCCTTGTGATGAAAACATAGTTATCGCTACTTCACCGAAACCGTAGACCGTAGAGACACCAAACCTTCACTAATGTCTTAAGGGTCTGTAGGCCTAACTTCACTATATAAGAGTGAAAAGATTTGATGACCCCTTATATGAGTTATTGCCCTTTAACTTCTTTGTACTTATTAATTTTGGTTTCTTTTTCATGGTTTATGATTTTAAGGAGTCAGATATAAAACAAATTTGAAATTCAAAGAAGGTGGAAAGACCTCTTATTGTTCTGTGAACAATAAGTCTCCTAGTTTTAAATTACCTTTCTTCAATAGGCTCCTCTGCGTCCATAACACCAGACACATCAAATGATTGTGATACATCCATGTCTTCCTGCTCTATCCTGGTTGACTGGGCATCAGGTTCATCATCATCTTGCTCTATCCTGGTTGACTGGGCATCAGGTTCATCATCATCTTGCTCTATCCTAATTGACTGGGCATCAGGTTCATCATCATCTTGTTCTATTCTGGTTGACTGGGCGTCAGGTTCTAAAATACTGCAGTATAAAAGATACCTTTTTAAAAATCAAGTAAATCAATTAAATAACACCAACTAAAAAAAATTAAATATAAGAAACATTAAAAATATTAATTTATTGAACATCAATATTTTTTATTACAATGATCAATTTATCTGGAAAAATGTATAATTATAAACCTTTCTGCATTTGAAGGAACCGATGCAAGCGACACGTTAAATGTCGCAGCATTCTCTGCATTTGAAGTATTGGCAGCAGTTGAAGGAACCGATGCAAGCGACACGTTAAATGTAGCATCATTCCTTGCATTTGAAGTATTGGCAGCAGTTGAAGGAACCGATGCAAGCGACACGTTAAATGTAGCTGTATTTTCAACCATGTCATACGCATCCTGAGGCTGCAAAAAAAAATATTATGAATGCTACTTACTAAATGCATACATTTGAAATATGTATCAAATTATTTAAGAAAACATTTTTAAAATGTTATAATCTTTAAACAATTTGTTTGAAATAGGTCCTCTATATTTTTTTGGTAATCATATTTAAGACTACCATGCAGTTTTTATATTCTAATGAAAGACACACACCTCATTTTCCTCTGGTCTGCTGCAATTACTGCAACTCCACTGAAAATCTTCCCCAGTTCTCAAAAGTGTTCTGTATTCCTGACGAGATATACCTATTTCAAACCCAAAAATTACAATAAAATTTGTGATTGAAAAAAAACAATTTTCTTTTTTTTTTTTTATTTTGATTGTTGCTTACCCAAAAAATGACAATAAATTTTGTGTTTGAAAAAACAATTTTTATTTTATTAACGATTGTTAATTACTCTTGTTAAACGACCATTAATTAAAAAAATTAAAATTACCACTGTCACATGTTCTGTGTTGCCATCTGCTGCACAAGTCGCACTGCAGAGCTTCTTGACGTGGACGCACGAGGGCGTCACAGACAACACAATTTTCTGCAATGTAAACACCTAATTTTTTATTAACATATTCGACACTTCTGTAAGGAAAAAAAAAGAAGTATGCAATAAAGAGGGTATTCCGATTTCTTTTAAAGTTTTTTTAAATTGACACCATTATTTGTATCCACTAGCTATGGACAAAAAGAAAAAAATAATAAATACATACATACATTAAAAGATTTTTATAATTAATATTGTTTCAAATGAGGTTTGGATTTCTTATAAATCTATTTTAAATAAATATATTTTTCTGTTGTGCGAGATGAATTGTTTGACCTGTAAATAAATGCAGATACCGAATATACCTAACTTACTTTCTTTTTTCATTAAGCTATACATTTTATCACTTTCAACACATTACTGTGAAACTTTGAAAAATACTCATAATTAATGCTGAGCAATAAATTTCACAGCAGCAAACCTTTACGAATCTTCACGAGTTCGTATAATAAGGTTGTAAAATTACATGGTCATGGTCATGCGGTGCTTTGTATGTAATAAATATAGATATATTCATTACTTCAGATAGGAAATTGCAATTAGCTAAAAAAAATATCCCATCTGGCATCTAAATGATGCAGGGGTAATTATTATAATTATGTCAATGCATGATAAATTGAAAATTTTGTAATTTACTTCTATCGCCTACAATCCTAATATCTTATTCTGTTGAAATCTCGTATAACATTTTAATCTAATTTAAAAAAAAATCATTCATGATTTTCACGTGTCATTGCCAAATTAACCCTATTACAATACTATTATTTGTATTTTTTTTTTCTTTTTTTTTTTTTTTTTTTTTTTTTTTTTTTTTTTTTTATTTTTCTTTTTTATTTTAACTTTCACATTTATATCCAACAAGTATATACAATAGTATGTTTACAAATATATCTTCCTTGAAGTATCTAATATAGATAGGTATACAAGTACTAAATTTACGGAAAGACATCCACAAGTTCACATTTGATCAAACACATGTGAAAGTTGTTTTCATATAGGATAGAAAAAGGAGGAGAAGAAGAAAGAGGGAGAAGGAGAGAGAAAAGAAAATCCAAAAGAGAAAATCAAAAACAAAAAAATATAGGGGGCATAGTGTTGTTTTTTTTTCTTTACATTAAGGGGGGAGGTATACAAATTAAGATTTTGTTTCTTGCAAAAATTCTTAAATACATATTTATATGTAGACTTGTACATATGAATCATATCATATCACAGATGCTCTGCCAGTTTTTCTCATACTCTGTATATCTACATTGTTTCAAAAGTAAAAATTTCTCAATCAAGAATCTTTCCACAATAATTGTTTTTAAAGGCATTATGCTTAGAACAGAAGGATTTTTATATTTAGTTGAAAAAATATAATTCTTAGTTATCAGTGTCATCAAATTTTGCACTTTATGGACATCCTTATTCTTATGTTTGCCAAATAATATTGTTGTTCTGTCAAAAATTACAGATATATTAAACTTACATAAAAACCATTCCTCAATATCACTCCAAAGCTCTTTTACTAAATTACATTCAACAAAAAGATGTTCAATTGACTCAATGTCAGTCTTACAGAAACTGCATGCTGGAGATTCTTTTATCTTAAGTTTAAAAAGATATAAATTTGTAGGAACTATTCTATGTAAAATTTGAAATTGTAGCCACTGCAGTTTAGATTCTTGTGTAATTTTAAATGGGAGTTCAAAAATTTTACTCCATTCTTGCATGGTGAATAGATATCCCTTTTCATTCCATTTTAAAATGGAAGTACTTGTTGTATTTTTTTTCTTAGTTCGAAATAACGAGACGTTTATGAAGTTGTTGGTTGTTGTTGTAAACATTGTCTGTATCAACGCAAATTAATTGGAGTTTAAACTAGTAGCCATGCATTATTGTGCATTATAATTTTTACATACCTGCCATAGCTGGTTTTCTTCTGGTGATGTTAAGGAACAAGTGATACTTTGAAATCGTGTGGAATCCTTCATATAGGCCCCTCATTTTCTGACACCTTGCGTTATATCTTGTGTATTGACGAATGTGACACATTGTCACTTATTCAGTTTACTGATTTTTTTCTTTACCCTCCCCGATCAGACCTCATCATCTGACACTTTACGGTACACCTTGTGTACTGGGGATACCTTAAAAATCCTTTCTACCCTCACTGACAATTTTACGATTACTATGACAATTACTTTGACAATAAATGTCATAGTTTAAAGAAAGAAATGAAATGTACACACAAACACATAAGAGTGATATATTTTAATCCAGCTTATTTTATCATACTTTATAAGTTTATATATAAAATATTAATGCACTTTCCTTTAAAAATAAAACACCAAAATTCAAGTAATTTAATTTTATAAATTAACTGTTTAAAACTTTACACAAATGAATGCCTGGAAAACTTTGATGCCGAAGTTTTCTACTTGTGTGAACAATCAATCAATAGCAGTTGTTTATCAACTTCAATTTTAAAACACAAAACACAAAACAATACAATAATTTCAAAAAAGATTTATTCACACCATTTCTTTATCATTTTTTTAAAGTAATTTTTTATCGTTTTTTCTTTTATCATATGTTTACCACTTTCTTCAACCCAGGCCGAAACGACTATATAATGCCGAAATTGCTAGAGTCCGCAAAAACTTGAGGCCGAACGAACCTCGGGCCGAACTGAAGAAAGGCCGAAACAACATGCATCGGTACTAAACACTGATTTGACCTGATTCAAATTTGTCTGTAAATATTCCAAACAATTGAAATTTTGTATAGCATAATGCATCAAAGTTATTATTTAGTACATAAGTAATTTAAAATACTCAATATTACCATTTAATTTAAAATTAGAACGTCAGGTAAATATCAGATCTTTAGTATATCCCGTTTTTAGTGTGCCCCATCGAGTCGGCGTCAGACTGTGGTAAAAGGCACAAGCGTGAAACATAGAATGTAATCTTTATTTTAACATTGATTGCGTTTGTATGTATACATGCTTTATTCAATCCACGGCTAGAATTGTGTGCAGATAAACTCTCTGATTTCTTACATATGGAGCATTCGTGTATGGATGTATTAATTCCAATGTTTAAACTGTCCGAAGATTTTGTGTACCGATCGCGAGGAAATTCTGACGGCGCCTTTCCATCTTTCGTTTATCATTTATGGAGTAACTCGGTAAGAACGCAGTTAACAGTTGTATTTGTGTCTTCGGCTTTGCCGTGGAGTATAAACGATATACAAGAGGCCCACGGGCCTTATAGGTCACCTGAGTATCATGTAACAACTTTCTAGCGATTGTATTTGATTCGTGTTTTAATCCAAAAGCCATGAAATTCACAAATTTTGAATGAGGCACTATTGCTTATCAAAGGGCAGATTTCAAAGCATTAATTTATTTTTAGTCAAAGTACCCCCCAGGTACCCCTGACCCAGCGGCCCTGAAATTATCTATTTTGAAAGAGGCCCCTTTCTTCATTATAAGGCCAGCATTTTTTTTATGTTTAGGTTTAGTTATGAACATGAGAATAAAAAAGTCCTAAAGGAGAAGGAAATAAAAATTTTTTTTTGATAAATCAATTATTAACATTTGTACGTTCTTTTTTTATGCTATCCTAATAGGCTCCTTACCACTGGACACATAATGCTTACAAATAGGAAAGTAGAACATTTAATTGCTTATTT
>PRKT01001767.1:0-11179 GCA_003671525.1 Saccostrea glomerata | reverse complement strand
TATATAATCAATAGAGCCCCGCCCTAACACCAGAACCCCTGACCCTGGGGCCATAAAATTCACAATTTTGGTAGAGGCACTCTTGCTCATCATAACAATGTACTTAGTTAGTTTATTTAATACCCAGGAGCAGAGAAGAAGATTTTTAAAGAATTCATGTATTTTCACTATATAATCAATAGAGCCCCGCCCTAACACCAGAATCCCTGACCCTGGGGTCATAAAATTCACAATTTTGGTAGAGGCACTCTTGCTCATCATAACTATGTACCTAGTTGGTTTATTTAATACCCAGGAGCAGAGAAGAAGATTTTTAAAGAAATAATGCATTTTCACTACCTACTTATTTAGCCCCGCCCTAGCACAAGAACCCCTGACCCCAGGGCCATGAATTTCACAATTTTGGTAGAGGACTCATTGCTGGTTACAATCATGCAAACAGTTTGACTGCTTGATGTTCAGGAGTAAAGAAGAAGATTTTTAAAGATTGCATTAATTTTAGTGGTTTTGGCCCCACCCCTCAGGCCCCAGGGGGGGGGGGATCATGAAATTCACAATTTTTGTTCCCCTTCACCCATAGATGCTTTGTGCCAAATTTGGTTGAAAATGGTTCAGTGGTTGCAGAGAAGAAGCTGAAAATGTTCAAATGTTAACGGACAACGCACAACGCACGACGACGGACGAAAACAGATAGCAATAGGTCACCTGAGTTTACTCAGGTGACCTAAAAACACAGGCATTTTGAAAGAAGGTAAGCTTTTTTCCATATCAACATAAATTTACACATGAAATATACAGGAATTGATATTTTCATAAAAGCCTACCACATGTACAAGGTTATTAATTATGTTTACATTAATAAATTGATTTATTTTTTAATTTCTAGTCAGGACTTGGACTGTAAACCCACTTAAGACATTATCAAATCTTTACTGCAATACCTTATAAAGCTTTTGAATAATCTTAAAATTACATCTAATTTCGAATTAAAAATGAGTTAGATACCTACTTCATTTAGATCAAGTTGTGAAAAGCAAGATGCAGTTTTAGCAGCGGTGAAAAGAATAAAATAGGGTATATATTTTTCTTAAAATAGTGAACTTGGTATTCCTTGCGGTAAGTGTCTGACTGTCATATTGTTACTTAAATTGTTTTTGGGAGGGGATCGGGCATTGTCTCACACCATGGTCCGGAGTCTAAAAAAAGGTCTTTCCTACCCATGGCTGCTTGATCACAGAAATGTCTTAATCTTGAATATGCACACCACTCTATTGCGACGTCATTCATATTCAGTCAGTGGGAATTTTTGTTTACATCATAACAATTGACATCAACAGTATATATTTACATTTGCCGTGTTTGTCTACAAAGCCAACTGTGAAATTGATTTGTGGAAACCGCACTTCATGAAAAATATGCCTACATGCAATTCTGTGTGATTCTCACACCAATATTTCACATGAAACTTGAAAACATTCCTTAAATACAAGGCATATTTCATATAATGCGATTGGATTAGACACTACAAAAGCTATATATTGAATATATATTTACTAGGGCTGGATCAATATTTCGGTAATCAGTATATATCAATATTTTTTAGCAATACGATCACCGATACAGAGATGCTTGTGTATTGCTCAATTATTTCAACGTTTAATTAAGAGAAAGAAAATTGTGAAAGTGACTAATATTACAAACGACTTATCTCAAATCGGTTAAACGCATGTAAACATGTCAAAAGTGTAGGGTCGCTACGTAAAAGTCAGCAGCAAAAAGGCAAAATGTAATTATATTTGTCAACAAGAGGTTGAAAGTTCTGGCGGAACAATGAGCCTATATATTATTACCCATCTCAGACGGCATCGCAACATTGACCTGTTTGCTACTGTGAAACTTGGAGGCAATTCCGGTAGGTAAAATGGCGCGTCGAAAAAAAAGTCATGGAGTGAACACACTGTCACGCTAACACAATTTACACAACATGCTGTCTCGTTAATAAGAGTTCACACAACACGCTGTCTCGCTTACATGAGTTTACACAAAACGCAGTCTCGCTATCACTAGTTTACACAACAGGCAGTCTCACTAACACGAGTTTACACAACACGAAGTCTCGCTAATACGAGTTAAATCAACACTCTGTCTAGCTAACACAAGTTTACACAACATACTGTCACACTTACACTTTATACACGATTTCACACAACACGCTGTCACGCTAACACGAGTTAACGCAACACATCTTCAAGCTAACAAGAATTCACACAACCCACTGTCAGTAAGAGTGAAAGGTTCACCTCGGTATCGGTTCACAGCGGTATTTTCTCGGTTCGATACACGGTACAAATTTCTACTTTCGATTCGTTTCTTTTTTCGGTCGGAATCGTCATTCAGTCGGGTTTGGCATAAGGTATAAAACATGCTTTTCTGTATAATTATTTCAAAAACGTAAATTTTTGTGGACTAAAAGTTTGTAAAATAGTTTTTAAAAGACAAATCAATTAAATCTATTTATTATATCCATTCTACATACCGTAAATCTAGAAATTTTTACGTCGATTTTTTTTTTTTTTTTTTGCGAATTTGGGTTAAAAAGCTGTTGATTAATTTTTACGCTTCAAATTTTTGCGAATTGTCACTGGTGCTAGAAATAAAAAACACTGAAGATTTTCATATCAGGTTATGTTTCAAATACCGGTAATATGCCCAGATTGAATATCACCAATATACTCGCAATGTGGCATGATATTGCAAAATCGCTCCGAAACAATTTTGTTAAAAACACAAAAGGATTTGCACTGAAAATAATTTCTAAATCAATTATAACAAACATTTTTGAGGTTGTGTATTCCTTTTAACCTAAAGTATAATCCAAATGAAGATAAAATATTTCTAGTAAATGCACTGAGTTTGAGTTATCGCCTGTGTTAATACACGGTTAGATAAAATGACAGTTCTCTCTTTATATTAATTTAATTGATGAAAATAATTAAAATGGGGCATACCACCTTAGTGCTTGTCAAATCATCGGACAATATTGCATATAATAAGGGCAATTAACAAGCACAGGTAATGAACTTGTAGTTATATAGTAGACTAGTGTAAACAGGTTTCTTTTAAAAATGACCAGGGGCCGGTTGTTCAAAAGTTGATTAAAATTAACACGGTGTTAAATCTTTGTTAAACATGGTGTTAAAATTAACCGCTTGGTTAAATGTTTTTCAAAAGTTTGTTAGTGTTAACCGTGTGTTAACTCTGCGTTAACTTTAATCCACCCTTAGTACCTATGTTAAAATTTAACACAGCTGTTAAATATGGCCGCCAGCTTAATGTTTATGCCACTTCAACACAAAAAAATTAGAAAAGCGCGCACATTTAGGGGATTCAACTGTCTAGAAGGACTTACAGATGGTGAAATAAGGAAGAGGTATCGTCTTGGACGTGAAGGATTAAATTATATTTGCGACTTATTACAAGAAGACCTAGAAAGGCCCACTAACCGTAACAGTGCCCTTACAGTTGAGAAACAAGTGCTAATAGCACTGCGATTCTATGCAAGTGGCAATTTCCTGCAAGTGATAGGAGACACAATGGGTATTTATAAGTTTTAATAAGTTCTCTATATCTGTTATAATACCCAGGTAAACATTATAAATAAATAATATGATTCTGTAATTACATGGGGATACTTCAAAATATTGATTCTAAATCAGAAATTGTCAAAATGATCTAGGCCAATACAATAGAATGTATATAAAGATAGTAAATATAGGCCATTCACATCTCCTGCAGGAATAGATAAAGGCACAGTGTCAGTAACAATTAAAAGGGTGACTGATGTTTTGGCTTCTATGGCAAACCAATTTATACGGTGGCCGACAACAGAGGAAAGGCTGGAGATCAGAGAAGGGTTTTACTGTACCTCCAAATTCCCTAACGTGATCGGGTGCATTGATGGCACACATATAAGGATCCAGGCCCCTTCAGTGGATGAAAATGCCTTTGTCAACAGTAAAGGATACCACAGTATCAATGTACAGGCTGTGTGTGACCATGAAGGTACTTCTACCTTTTTCCGACCTTCACCTTGATATTTATTGTTGCCCCTTACAGTATTTCAAAAAATTATTCATTTGCAAGCAATGTAAAAGGGAACAAAACAGTTTTTCTCCTAAATATATTCTTAGATCAATAGCAAAATAAAAAATATATTTAGATAAAACATAACTCTTGTTTATATTACTTTTCTAATTTTTCCTCAATAACAGTAACTGCAAACAAAGATTTATCTCCCTTTTGAAAAAGCCAGTGGTGGATCAATTTATTTTCTTATAATTCAAATGTTAATTTGTACCCAGTTCTAGCATTTATTGTACAGCTTTGTTCTATAGTTATTTCAAATATTCTCATTTAGAATTGTAAAATATTTATTTAATTTAACTTAAAAATGCATGACTATAATAAATTAATTTTGTATTTAAAATTAATATATTTAAAAAATTATACTGAAATTCATACTGATTTTATTTCAGGAAGACTGATAAATATAAATGCTTCTTGGCCAGGTTCTGTCCATGATGCCCATATTTTTAGGACATCACAGGTATTTATATTTTGTCTTCTTATTATTCATATATATATAGAAAAGAAATAAATATTTTGCTATATTTATATCTTGCATGTTTTTTTTTTATAAAATAACTAAATTTTGCTTATAGATAAGAACACATATGGAGGAAGGAGGGAATGGGAAGTTTGAAAATGGGATTTTGCTTGGTGACAGTGGTTATGCCTGTCGTCCATTCCTGCTTACTCCTTATCTTAACCCACAAAATGCAGCCCAGGAAAGGTTCAATAATGCCCATGCTAAGGCCAGAAGCCAAATAGAGAGGACTTTTGGACAACTCAAAAGGCGATTTCATGTTTTACATTCAGAGGTAATTGCATGTGAAATTATTATTATGATATTTAAGTTAAATAGTTCTTTAATCACATATTTTAAATTTGTAATCATTTAATATTAATTTAAAAATTTATTATTACCTGCAGTAAAATCATTAATTCTTCAGAAACAATAACAATAGACAGACAGACAAGGTGATTCCTATATACCCCCCAAACTTCATTTATCATTTATCATTCTATATACTAGTATGTGTGAAATTTTAAATCACTTGATATTGCATGAACATTTGATCTCATTTTATTTTATCATATTTTCAGATTCGCATGAAACCTGAAAGAGTATGCAGAATTATAATTGCCTGTGCAGTGCTGCATAATATTTGTAAAAGACTAAGGGAGCCTGAAGAAGATGATGATTTTGATAACAACCAACCTCAGCTGCCACCATATCAGGGTCAACAAGATGGGAAGAGTATTAGGGACTATGTAACCCAGCACTTCTTCTCCAGAGTATAAACCCCCAACCAATCCCCTTTTCTCTATCTCTGTTCAAGTCAGAAAAGACATAATATCAATAGAATATGTTTGATGAAATTTATTTTGTACATTTATGTACAGTACGACACATCATTTTTCAAAATTTAGAACAAATATTTAAAACTGCCTTATACACATGTTACTAATATATGCTTTAATTACATGTACAGCAAAAATTTAATTTAAAGTTTATATGTATTATTTGTTGGATCTAGAAATTTTTAATTCTGTGAGTATCACATTTAAGCATTATTGTACGAGTTATTTTTTTTAAAAGCTGTCAACTTCATGCTATTACTAAATAATTAAGCTGGTGTCACTGTGTGCAAACAATGTACACAATACATGTATATCTGTAATGTTGATTGTGTATACATATATATCTTGAAAATTACTGAATATTAGACTAAGGTATGAGAGTATATTGAAAGTGCCCTCATCTGTTAAATTGAACTGTTCCTGAAGAGTTATATATGTCCCCTCGATTAATCAATAATAAATACAATAAATAAATACAATAAATACAAAATGACCAAAATTACGGGGGTTGGCATTTACTTTAACAATGTTTAAGGCAACAAAGTAAACACTGATGTAAGTGGGACGAGCTCCTCATCCTCTTTCTTTGCTTTCTTGATCAGCATGTGTAGTAATTCAATCTGTAGATTGTTTTTTTCCAGTTCTTTTTCAAGAACAGCACACTGTAGAGCATATACATCCTCTGCACTTTTTTTCTGAGGCTTGCTCCTAAAATCACATAAACATTTTTGTTAGAAATCCCTTACCATTATTATAAATAACTTTTGGTCTAAACCTAATTTATATAGAAATATATTAAAAATCAAGACATCAGTCTAAAATACATGAAATGTTACAGGAGTATTCATTAAATTCAGAGAGTACGTCACAGTGCAGACAGTGAATTAATGCATGGGCATTTATGTAAATTCTCTTAAATTAAGATAAAATGGTTATTTAATTTATTTAAATATGCTATATAAACATGCATATACCATATATTGATGTATTAGAATGTTTGAAATGAAATTTTCAGTATTATTGCATGTTAGATTTGCATACATTCAACATTTCATATTGTATATGAAATTAATTTAGAAAAGAAAATGTAGAGTTGTTGCCCTTTAAAAAGATTTTTGTTCAAAATAATCATATTCATTGTTCATGATTATTTAAATGTATTGTCTATCTGTGATAGTGTCAACATATAATTTGGCCAGCTGGATGTGTGTCGGTTTTTTGTAATCCACTATAATTATTTATGTTTTTGTTCATTTATATGTATTATGAAAATATTTATATAAAAATGTAGGACATGTACATGTTTGCATATGTTAGAGCTTTAAAAAAACTCAAAAGAAATCAGTTGTAATTTAAATAAATAACAAATATGGTAATTAAATAAACATCTGTGAATAAATGTTGTTTGTAAAAGCTTACCTCTCTTTCTTTGAGTAATTTGTACTCCTCTTATCTTCAAGAACATTGTCATTCATCTCGGGTAGTGCTGTTTATAATAAACAAATAAAATCATAATATTAAATATTTTAGGAGTATATGTATTAAAAAAGATAATGTACAGCGTACGTAATATTCAGTTGTATGTTGAAAAAATACCATTGAAGAATAGTTATTTAACACCTACTTGCAGTGCTACTACAAGCTGTGGCTGGGCTCCCTGATCTTGGAACTTGAGTCGAGCAACTGGTGACAGATGATGCTAAAAAAAAAAAGACCAATATGATTTAATGTGATATGGTATAAGATAATAACTAACAGTCATGACAAATGATAATCTGTGGAAAAATGAGCAAATGATATTATTATTTCTGAATTTATTTTAAAAAATCTTTTCAAATACCTGCATTACTACTGTCAACATGGTCAATGGTACAATGGCTCGAAACTGTAGGGACTCCTAGTTCAATAAAACATGGGTTTGATCCAGTTCTAGGAGGTTGCAATTGGCTCTCACTTGTCAGCTCTACATGTAAAATAAAAAAAAAAATAAAATTAACATGTAATTTGAAATTAAAAAGTTATTGATTGGAATTTTCCACCTACAGTATACATTGTATATTTTTTATTAAACTAAATTTAAAAAAAAAAAAAAATTCAAAAAAGGTCTTAATTTTATGAAACAGGTATAATACAACCTTTTTTATATTATATACATGTATATATAATTTGATAAAAGACTGCGTCAATTCTGATTAGGAAAAAAGAAAAAAACAATTTAGAAATAATAAATTGGAAAGAGGGGTGTGTGTGCTGTAGACAGCTATACATACTTATAATTTTTTTTAATAAAAAATATTTTATTTATAACAATCCAGTTTCCCTTATATTAATGTTTTTTTTTTAAATTATCAGTTATCATTTTTGGTCTGAATTATTGTTGTACATGTATTATTATAGGCAAATCATTTAAATATCAAATGATTTTACGAACAAGTTATCTAAACGTGCGTTTAGTTCATACTTTGAGGAACCCCTCAAAAATCACTCCTTTTCCGTTTTTACTGAAGAAAAAACTAACGAACAAGTTATTTTATATTACACTGTAGCTTATGCATTACTAGACTATATATATATATGTATATGTATTTATTTTTTAAAAATTATTTTATAAATATAATTTGCCCAATATATTATGAATGTTCATTATTACTGTATTTGACACAATCAAACGCACCGTAAAAATTGGAAAAACCCAGGAATGGATTCTGGCCATGCTGTTAGAGAAAAAGCTTTTACATGTGAGGTATAAAGGTAAAGTGCAGTTTGTTGAATACGTTTTTACATTGAATACTGATCCTTATTTTGGTTT
This sequence comes from Saccostrea glomerata, assembly GCA_003671525.1. Lineage (NCBI taxonomy): Eukaryota > Metazoa > Mollusca > Bivalvia > Ostreida > Ostreidae > Saccostrea > Saccostrea glomerata. The sequence continues at coordinate 2,886 of PRKT01001767.1, read as the reverse complement.
TTATTAGTTTACGATTCGTAATGACATTTACTGCACTCAAATACGAAAACAGGTTCTCGTTTGAAAAGTGAAAGGGGTCAAGGCCGTTCTTTATATAGTCTCATGTAAGCAAAATAGATTGATAGTCGATGTGTGGCTGGATTTTTATCAAACTTCCATATCCTGTCTTTCAATAAATAAGCTTAGAATTTACAGCATAAGAAAGGATATTTCCGTAATGAATTAAGTACCGTTAAGTTCATATTTCAAGAACGTCTACAACTAGGCCTATTTTTTAATCTTGAGCAGACGACATTTTATTGGCCCCTATATTTGATAGAAATATTGAAAGAATAAAACAAGACGTGTGAATTAAAGTGATTTTTGCATAGAATACATTCATTAGGCCTAATATTAATCTCAATATTGAATCTATATTGAGAAACTTTGTTTTTAAAAACATTGATATGTCATATGAGATGCAAAGTAGGGGTATGAGATAAAAGTAGGTAGGTCCAGCCTATTTTATATCTTAGTGTATTTCTATACATGTTTTGTAAAGTAAGTCATAAAATATTACACCTGTTTGATCACATATGGAGGTCTCGATTCCTCCAGGAATGCCCACAAAGGAACTGGAGTCCTTGTAGAGGTCCACAATGTCGGACACTGTCTGGGAGAGAGGGGTAGGTGGTGGGCCTTCTCCAGTCTTCTTTGACTCCCTTCTGTGTTCGGCAAACTTTTGTTTGGCGTCGCGACACGTTTCTCCATTTGTCCTTTACCTCGGTAACCGTCCTATGAGCAGTGCCCACAGCATTTACTTTCTCAGTTATGCTCTTCCAAACAGCTCGTTTTTTCTGATTTGTCACGGTATTTGAGTGCTTACTCTCGAGTATAGGATGTTGTTTAACCTCATTATGTATGGTGCTTATTTCCATTATGCTGAAATTGGTGCTTCTAGCTCGCTTAGGTTTAGAACAGAGGTCAGTGCTCTCCATGTTTACAAAGGAAGTAGAAGTGCATTACGGGTAACCAAGTGATTACCAAGTGATTAACTCAGTTAACACAGTGTTAGTTAACCATTGCGTTAAATTGCTTTTGATCAACACAATTTAACCACTGCGTTAGCTAATCACTTGATTAGGATTTCACCTGTTGTTAACCTAACCACTGTGTTAAATTTAATCAACTTTTGAACAACCCGCCCCAGTGCTTTCCGACGCCTATTCACTGAGTTAAAAAAAGACACGAGTTCTTCACATGTTGATTTATTTTTAAGAAAAATATTTTTGCGAATGCAATGCACGTGCAAATTTGCTAAAAAATTATCTACAGTAAAAATTTCCAGATTTACAGTATAATTTTTTTGACTAGATAAGTTAAAGATAGCATAAAAGAACAGTTGAATATGTTTCCTTCAATTAAAATGTATCGTATCGAAAATAACTGAACTGAGACCAAATTTTACGATACGTATCGAACCGTGAAGGAGGCGTATCGTTTCATCCTTTACTGTCAGGCTAACACAATTAAGTTCACAAAACACACTGCCTTGCTAACACAAATTCATACAACACACTGTCTCACTAACACAAGTTCACACAACACACTCACATTGCTGAGTTTAAAGTAAAGGTCTACCCTAATTTGAAGAGGTTTAACACTAACATATCTCTATATTAGTTATGAGCTTTTAAGACAAAAAAATTTAAGACAAAAACATTTATGCAGTAATGTTCCTTAACATGCATCTGGCATATAAAATGAATGAGACCTTGAAAACCTCACAGTACATGTTTACTTAGCTAAGTACATGTAAAGGTCTAAATTGATGCTATTCAACATATTCAACATCTCTAAGAATACTACAAGAAATATTACTTCTTCAAGAAACTTTCATACCCAGACTGAGACCCAAGGGACCAAAGATTCATAAAAGGGTTAGTCACTGCATAAAGGCAAAGAGGTATGACTCAATTCATACATAGTATTTCGATAGAATAATCGAGGCTAGGCTACTGCAAATTTAGCTCAAGTAAAATTAGTTTTATAATTTATAGCCAACACGTAACATTAGAGATCAATCAAAGTAATATCACTAGGATTAAGATTTTTAAAAATTATAATTGCTGCCTTACCTTAACGTTTCACCTTAGCTTTCCTTATAAATCCAACTCCTTTACGTTTGTTAAAAAACTGTAACACACGGTCAAAATAAGTCATCGTTTCTATGTCACAGTATGTGAACAAGTGATGTCCTCACATGCACATGCCACAGTATTTCTTGACTTTGTTATACCTCCAACTTTTGAACACATAAATCCTTCGTTGATATTTTATTTTTAATCTCGGTGCAAAACAACGTTTGTTGTCTGCATCAATTAAACTACGTCACCAATGAATTTTGACCTTGCCCTTCCAAACCTTCCTGTAATGTATCGGTGTTAGGTAAATTCAGACCCAGGATATACATTTTTGTTTACCTTAGATATAACAGAATTATACCAAAATTTAAAATATTCCTATACACATAAAATTAAAATACATAACGCAAGTGTGAAGGATTATGATTTTTTAAAAATATATTATAATTTTTTTTCCTTTCTCTATTTCAATAAAACAATTTAAAAGAAAGCCTTTTAATTTTTATGAGTTTTCAGAACAAAAATTTTCATTGCAGGAATCTCAATAGCTGCCTGGTGCAACTACAAGATAGAAAAGCACAAACATGTACATTATACATATTAAGCCATAAGTACCTGCAGATACATATATATTGAAGGTATGAAATAATGCAGGTTTCTTGAGTTTGATTTTTGAGTCCCAGCAATTTTTTTCCTTTTGTATTTGTAAATTTTCAAAGTAAGTTTATTCATTGACAGTTCCCTAGTACGCAAACATGCATAT
>PRKT01001766.1:39827-52586 GCA_003671525.1 Saccostrea glomerata | reverse complement strand
TGCTGTACTTCCCTTTCATGTATAAAAATGATCAAAATAATGAAGTAAAATGATAATTATTTTATTTAAAATGTAAATTATAAGTATTTCATACAGTTTTTGGGCTATCGAATCAACCTGTGTTACAGTGTAGGCCCTACATGTATAGAGAAAACTAACCTTTGTTTACTTTTTTCCCACTTTTGTCAGCTGCACAGTTTTTAACGTTCATCCTTATATTTTGGGTAGACCTTTGGTCAAATTTTCATGATAAACTTTTATTTTATCTTTAAATTCTACTCACGATAAATGTGTAAATCTGTTGGAAAATATCAATTGCAATCATGCCATGAACAGCTGCCAAACACGGTTTACACCTAGGCGTTTTCGTAGTTCAATGTAAAGCTGTAACCATGCAGTGTCTGTGTTTAACAGTGTTTTACGAAAAGTATCCCTTTAGTAACTGAAATCGTAGAATTTTTTTGATCAAATTGCAAATTAACCGGCTCGGACAAGTGTCTCAATCCATCGGATCCATCCATCCCTTTTCAAAGACTGAAATTCCTCCAACTTTTTATCATCAAACTTCGGACGTGTTTCTCGTGTGCTTTCAGCATCGATTATCAATTTTCACATTTAAAAATATTCCCCGACAACAATCTGTTTACTATTACTGATCATAAGTAGCCTTTCACAAAATATTCCCTTCGAAATAGATCCATTAGCCTAATAAATTCGAAGCGTAACCGCCATGCAAACCGATTTACACCTTGCGTCATTTTTCAAAATCTACGACGGACGGTTAGTGCAATAATTGAAATTCGAAAATATTCAATTGTCTGTCTCAAATGTATATATAAGTAATAAATAACAAGTTTATAAACTTCAGTGGGAATTGAAGTGGGTAGGTACGTGATCAAATCTTCTGTGAAGGCCTTCGGCCTTCACAGGATTTGATCACGTGACCGACCCACTTCAATTCCCATTGAAGTTTATAAACTTGTTATTTATTTCTTATATATATATATATATATATATATATATATATATATATATATATATATATATATATATATATATATATATATATATATATATATATATATATATATATATATATATATATATATATATATATATATATAATTTAATTCTGGTTGTAACGCTGTATTTGATTGGCTAAAAAATTATTTTATATTGTATAAAATGGGTTGCCTACGTCACAATGATTTCCGTCAAAAACGTATTAATCCGCCTGACGTTACGTTCAAATTTTGAACAAATTAAAGTCATTTTTTTTAGAACAATAATCTTTTTTTCTTACATCAAATGAATGAAAATTAAATTATAAGTAATGAATTTAATAGCTACCCATTTTATACGGTATAAACTGGGTTGGGGCAGTTTACGCTTTATAAACCGCGAAGAAAACACAAAAATCATCAGTTAAGCTTTGACGCTTTCATTTTCAATCTTCAGAAGCTGATATATATATATATATCCAAATTCTTTTTTTGTAAATACAATAAAAAAAAACTTTAAAACACTTTTCGAAATGTTTCAACCGTATTACCGCCTTCATCAGTCGTGTTTATTTAAATGCATAGCAACTCAACAGTCTTATGACGTCACAATGAATATTGAAATTGAGAGGCAACGTCTTGCAATAAAATTGCGCCAAAACATCTGAAAATATTATGAGGGCAAAAATTGTACTTGTGTTATCAAAATTTTTATCATACAGAATAAAATACTAGAATACAGGGTATATTAAAACGATGATTTTAAAGTATATATAAATGCATAACTGTAAAAATAAGTATCACAATGTCACACAAATGTTCATATATCCAATTCAAAGACAGACGTGTTCCCTTTTGTTAATACCAAAGGTATATAAGTGATCAACTTTTTATACATTTGTGTCGATGTGTCGATGTGGCGATGTAAATAAAACGAAGAATGAGAATAAATACAAGTTATTTTTTTTTTTACAGATAATGTACATGTATTAAGGGTTTGCATCTCTCTCTATCCTCTCTCTCTCTCTCTCACGACATTATTTTTACAGACTTTACAAGAAAAGAATTAATAAAATAAAGAAAAACTTCTAAAAATAATTACTGAATACACTGAAAGGATTATTAAAATCATGAATACTTGTCTGTGAAAAGAATGTTTTATGTGACGAGAAAGGGCTCGGAAGTTATTGTACATTGTATTAATTTCGTGTGTCTGCTGATTTTTGTATTTATTTTGTTTACTGATATTTCTCTTCTGAAGCAAACGTTTAAGCGATAGATCTACAATCAAAAAAAAAATTGTGAATGGTACGATACGCTTTGTGCACGGAACGTTACGCTTTGTGCACGGAACGGTTCGGTTCGTTTCTGAGGTGTAGTAGCACGGGTTAGGGTCTGTACATCAAACATTAAGGTAAAAATAAGAAAAACTAGATGCTGTCATGAGACAGTTATACCCAAACTAATGTGTTTGCCTCTAAATACACAACCGTACATATTGGGCTTTCCAAGGAAAAGTAAAAATAATTCTATAATTTACACAATACGTGTATTTGTCACATAGGGTAGCATTCTCAGACCCTGTGACTTATGAATCAGTATTTTATATACTTCATAGGCATCGGAAGGAAATTGAAAGTTGGAGGGGGGGCTAAACCAACAAAAAAAGATAAACCCAATTTTCAATTCATAGACGCTCCGACGCCTATGTGCTTGAAAAAACAGAATCTAATTAATTAGATTTTTAAAAATGTTTTTATCATAATTGGAACCTTTTTAAATTAAATAATGACCCCCCCCCAAACACCACACACATATACACACCCTCGATCTCAAGAAACGTACGATTTTTTTTAAATAGGCTACACGTGTAGATGGGAAAGTTATGTTAAAACATAGTTTGTTATGAATTAATTTATTAAATTTTTTTTCTTGAACTTTACATGTTTACATGTAAACACCATTTGGAACATTTCTACATCACATTGGGTTGCGTCACCCATAACATATTTTTACATTAAGCAACACTCAGCTGCTTCGTACTGAACAGAATCATCCAAGGTTTACATAGCATGCACATGGTGCACATGTGTATGAAAAATATTCATTTTGTGTTATAATTGGATTATATTTCATGAAGTTGACAAGACCTATGACAGTCGGTAGGTACAAGTTTAAGTACAGATTGGGGTAAACTAAACCGAAAGATTAGGTTAAAGTTCAAAGATCATCGCATGCCACAGTAGTCAAATTTCACATTTCCCATTATCCATGTGACATTCAGTAACTTGTGCAGATCCAGATTTTTTTCAGGAGGGGGAGGGGGGTAAATCATACCTCAGTCATAAAAATGCTAGCCCAGAATTTCCTCACAAGCAAAGACATAAAATGAAAACAAAATAAAATCAATGATAGTGGTGTCGTTGGGTCAATGTTTTTCTAATGGGGGGTAATGTCATTTTTTTTATTTGCTTCAGTATATAGTCTTATTTGAATAACAAAGCAAATTCTAGGGGGTGGGGGGTCTACTCTCCCTAGCCACTCCTTGTTACTACAATTGATCTTGTGACTCAAAAATAGATTTTTTCCCCATTTGACTATATACAAATTTTGCTTCTTATATTAATAAATAATGTCTGTCTGTTTGTCTGAAGAAATTTGGTTAGTAATTTGGCTTAAATTTTGATCAGTAGGTGCTAGGGTTTTCATGCTTAACATGTGTATTAATTGTGAACTTTTAACAGGTATAAATATGTTTGACCTTGACCCTAGAGTTTGACCCACTTAAAAAAAAATTTTACCTTTGCAATTAACTTTTGAACAGGAAGTACCAGGGATTTCTTATTCCACATGTGTATTTCTTGTGAAAAGACTTTGATAACATCAATTTTAACCCTTTGACCTTGACTTTTGAGTTTGCCATACATTTGAGAAACTCCAACCTTCATCATAAGCTGCCATACATAGGCATCAGTGTTTAACAAACACATCTTCTTTTCATTATTTTTAAGTGGGGGTATCTCCATATGAGGGAAAAGTTCCAGAGAGAGATGTTTTCACAACAAACAATCAAATTACTAACCAGAAGTCTCTGTCGAGACTGTAGCTCTACTGTTTTATACTTAAAACAAAGGAAGAGAAAACTAGCAGTTGGGACTTGAAACTTTAAAACAGCAATAAATAGAAAAATGATCCTTGCTGCTCGTCAAAATAAATATCGATGCACAGAATTATGTATCTTAGTATAGTCTACTTGTGTGCCAAGTTATATTGAAATCAGACCAAAACTGTAGGAGGAGTAGCATTTTGAAAAAAATTCACAGAATTTCTATTTTTAGTAACCATGGCAACACCATTCATTAAAATCAAAAACTGATGCACAGAATTATGTATCTTTGTGTGGTCTACTTGTGTGCCAAGTTATATTGAAATCGGACCAAAACTGTAGGACTAGTAGCATTTTGAAAGAATTTCACAGAAATTTTTTTTAGTAACCAGGGCAACGCCGTTCATCAAAATCAAAAACCGATGTCCAGAATTATGTAACTTAGTGCAGTCTACTTGTGTGCAAAGTTATATTGAAATCAGACCAATACTGTAGAAGGAGAAGCATTTTGAAATAATTTCACAGAAATTTCTATTTTTAGTAACATGGCAACACCGTTCATCGATTTCAAAAATTGATGTACAGAATTATGTATCTTAGTGTAGTCTACTTGTGTGCCAAGTTATATTGAAATCGGACAAAAACTGTAGGAGGAGTAGCATATTGAAAGAATTTCACAGAAATTTCTATTTTTAGTAACCATGGCAACACCGCTCAACAAAATCAAAAAACTAATGCAAGAACTATGTATCTTAGTGTAGTCTACTTGTGTGATAAGTTATATTGAAATCGGACCAAAACTGTAGGAGGAGTAGCATTTTTAAAGAAATTCACAGAAATTTCTATTTTTAATAACCATAGCAACACTGTTCATCGAAATCAAAAACTGATGCACAGAATTATGTATCTTAGTGAAGTCTACTTGTTTTATAAGATATATTGAAATCGGACCAAAACTGTAGGAGGAGTAGCATTTTGAAAGAATTTCATAACAATTTCTATTTTTAGTAACCATGGCAAAACCGTTCATCGAAATCAAAATCCGATGCCCAGAATTCTACCACGGTTATTGAAAACTTCAAAGGAAGCCGCTGGACAATATTCTCCAATAAATCACGAACGTCATTAAAAAATTATCAGATTAGAAACACGTATCAAATCTGAACAATTCAAATGCATGTTTGGCTGTAGAATGAAATACTTGTTTAGACCGCATCGATGTGTCGTCTTTTGCAGTAAAAACACTGTAAATTGCATCAAGTTGCTAATAAATGTCGGTTTTTTTGCTAAGCGGGGCTATTCCACGGACCTCCCTACACATTAAACAACGTGGTTTTAGCAGTAAAACAACAACATGATTTTGTTTTTGTATATTCATTTAAACTGATCAATACATATTACGAACAAATTTGTAATTTAAAAAGACGATTTTTAATGCAACGAAAGCTCAAATCGTCTGCATTCCATATATAGGTAAGTCAACAAAATTTCTTTCTGTTGTTAAATAGAACAGCGTAATCGAGACATGGTGACCTAATTCGTTTCTCTATAGAGGAAACAATCAGCCGTATTTATCGCCCTTGGTAGAATAGAAATTAATTATATAATACCTTAGTGTAGTCTACTCGTGTGCCAAGTTACATTGAAATTAGACCAAAACTGTAGGAGGAGTAGCATTTTGAAGAATTGTTTACAGACAGACACACAGACGGACGACGGACACATTACTATCGCATAAGCTTTTCTGGTCTCTGATCAGTAGACCTGATAAAAATAACATAAAACATGAGCATGATGGTTCTATCTCTTGTTCTCCATTGAATCAGAACTGATTATATAAATATTTTAAAAACAATAATTATAAGATTTGAAAAGGTTGTGCATCTTCGCGGGTATGTTAAGGAAGCATATGAGTAATTTCTCGGAAAATTTAGACTTTATGAAGAAAATTTAGTTTAATAAATTACCAAAACCACTGATAAACGTAAACTATTATTTACTATTGCATACAGATAAAAGCGTGTCTAACGCAAAGACGTGCATCACCACCACGGCATCACGTGACTTCTATTAATAGCAAAATTTTCCTTAATAAAAAGGCTAACAGAACAACAATACCCCGGAGTTTGATAATACCTTTGAGTATGTAATATAGCTGAAAAACATTTATTTTGTCTAAAAAGTGCTGCTAGAATCCAACTAATTTGTCCGTAAAATATTTATTCCACTTATTCGCACGAAACCTTACCCTTTGTTTTGAATTTTATACATATGAATCGAGATTTTTCGTACAACCATTCTTAACTCGGGATTCTAGCAGCACTTTCCAAGTTTGTCAAAACGCATACATTCAATCTGGACAAATCGTATGTTTTGAAATATCCAGCTTATTGTTGTTCTGTTGCATTTTTTGGTCAAGAATGACGGACGATAGGCTGGCCGGGATACGTAATATTAGCTGACTGTCTTCGAAAGAGAATATAATCGATTAAAATAAATTAGCATACCTGTTTAATTAATTGAACTCCATATGAATTTAACACAATATTTCCGATATTTCCTTTTAAACTCCATTTTACGTATCTATGAACATGCCGTCTTAGCCAAATTCTCTTTACACGACATGATCAATTTCCAAGTTACTCGATGTACATATATGACGTCATCGGTGGTAGATTTCAATCATAATGACTGTTACAGCATAACAAAATAAAAACATTTAATTTTTGTTAATGTTTACACGTTTCTAATCATTTTGTATAGTTAAATTACATCGCTAAATACCAATATTACGATTTCTAAAATTGACGTCATCTTGCCTACTATGACGTCATAATGCAGCACTTATTTAGGCAAGGTAGAATATTTTGTATGCTTCCTTATTCCCCCTGCGTTAAAATTGATTAAGTTCTGTGGTTGAAGTAGCTATTATAGGAATGACTCTAATTCTTGGCCAAATTATTCGATTATAACCTGGTTTGGGTCAGTTTACGCTTTATAATCCGCGAAGCGGATTATAAAAAAGCGTAAACTGACCCAAACCAGGTTATAATCGAATAATTTGGCCAAGAATTAGAGTCATTCCTTATAATTTAATTTTTAAATAATTAAACAACTGTGGATGTAAAATTGTGCTGCTTTTTAAGAGTTCAAATTTGCCGCGCAATAATACATCCCTAGTAACGGAAGTGATTTGAAACAAGGGGACGTAATAACTTAAGGGGACGTAATAACAGATCTAGCAGCCATGATGTTTGTTTACACGAGGTAAGAGCGAGCTACTGTTTGAAGTTAAAAGTACATTTATTAAATTTAGAATTTTCCATGTAATTCCATGGACTGGAAATGTGGGATTGCATATAGATACAAATGAATCAGCTGGTTGTCAAGGGGGTGTGTCCCCATACCAAACCAGGTTATTACGTTTTATTCTAGTGTTCCTTTTTGGAAATCAACCAATGAGAGACTAGAATATTATCAAAATTAAATTATAAATGTTTATTACCTTTATACCTATCACTACCTAAAACACCTTGATTAATTATTTTCAATCATACTGTTTACTGAAATGTTCAGGTTTTTTTTCAATAATGGATACATATGTCATACATTTTCAGCTTCTCCAAAAATTGCATGAAACAAAAGCTTTTCAAATACTGTAACCATGGTAATCCTTTAAAATACTTGTGAATCCTATATTTTTAGCTCATTTGAGCTTTTCTGGTTTCCTTTTCACATTACGTCTGTCGTCCATCTGTTTGTCTGGAAAGTTTTTACATTTTTAACTTCTCTACAACCACTGGGCCAATTTTAACCAATTCACATAGAAATATGTACATCTTTATGCCAGTCTGTCAATTTAACCTTGGTCATCACGGTCATATCTATTAAATGTGAAGAGACAAGGCATTTGTATTAAACATATGTATTAGTATTTACCTGTGACAATGGCAAGATTTTTTTTACCCATGACCTTGAAGTTTGACCTACTTGCAAAAAAAAATACATTGCTTTAAATTTATCATTTTGGTAGAATTCATATTATACATGCATGTATATTATTACCCATGAGAAGACCTTTCTAAATAAATCATGACTCGGAGACCTTGACTGAAGTTTAACCTACTTTTCAAAAATGTTGCATTTGCTTATAACTTTTGATTGAGAAGATATATGACTTTCACATTTGACATGTACATTACTCATAATAAATGAAGATTTTTCTTAGATTGCTATGATTTTTTTCCCAATTATGTTGATGTTTACCTAATTTTCAAAATATTTAACTCTCCTAAAAGATGATGAGCTACTGATTTGACCCCCCGGGGCAGAATCAAAATTCGGTGATTAGGCTGCTGAGTAAAATGTAGAAGGAGTTCAGAGAAGAAGACGGGGCTTTTTGCATAAAAAAACATCATTTTCGACTCCCATTTGATCCCCCGGGGCAAAATCAAAAATCCGAAACCTTAATGCACATCCAAATGACACCACCAACCATCTCTCAAAAGATGATTAGGCTGCTGAGTAAAATGCATAAAAACATCATTTTTCGACCCCAATTTGATCCCCCAGGGCAAAATCAAAATTACGAAACCTTACTGCACATCTAAATGACACCCTTAACCATCTCCAAAAAGATGATTAGGCTGTTGAGTAAAATGTAGAAGGAGTTTAGGGAAGACGGGGCTTTTAGCATAAAAAAACATCATTTTTCGACCCCCCCCCCCCATTGGATCCCCTGGGGCAAAATCAAAATTCTGAAACCTTACTGCACATCTACATGACACCCTCAACCATCTACCAAAAATGATTAAGCTACTGTGAAAAATGTAGGAGGAGTTCAGGGAAGACAAAAGTGACAGACGGACTGACGGACAGACGGACGGATTGACATGAGTAACAACAATATACCCGAACTTTCTTTTGAAAGTGCGGGTATGATCATTTAAGAACAACAATTGAGTTAATAGTCACATTATAATGGAAGCATTCCTTAGCTTGTATAAGGTAGTAATTCAACTTTCCAGTGTCTGCTAGCTTAATACTTTAAATCCCCATACTTTATTTTACTAGGAGAAAGAAAAGTTTTTTCGTGAGATATGGAATATCTTGGAAACAAAGGATGCGGCTCTGCAAACGCATATTGACAGAAAAAGGATGTTTGCTGTTGGATTCCATGAGAATGAATGCATTGAAAAAATCAAGCACTCGATTGTTGATGTTGTCAAAAACCTTGATCACTGGGGCGAGGAACTTCCATACTCCTGGGCAATGTTTGAAAACTTCTTCCAGGAAAAGAAAAACCTTAAAATCATCAACAAAGAGACACTTTTGGCTTTCAATGAAGCATTACCAAAGGAACTGAAGTTGGAAACAGTCACAGATATTAACACCATGCTGCAGTTTTTCCACGAGATCAGAGAAATTTTACACCTTGAGCAAGAATGTCTCAGAGAAATAATAATTCTTGACGTTCAATGGTTCGCTGATGCGTTCAAAAATGTCATTACCGTTAAAAATCATGCAAAAGAGGATTTACTTGAGCTTGCCTCACAATGGGACGAGTTTTATGAAACTGGAGTACTGAGTGGCACACTGCTGTCTGCGATATGGGAAATGAACAACAATGGGTACCTTGAACACAAAGATGATATGACGCTCTACATGGAGGAGTTTGGTCTCTTGGCTAAAATGGAAGAAAGCAATTGGTATGTTCCATGTTTGAACAAAAGACCGTTTCCTGTACATAGTTTTTCATCCTACCCTGCCTCGTCCATCCTCTGCTACATGTTTGATGTTCTTCCTGCTGGAATTTTTCAGCGTCTTGTAGCAAGTTGCATGCAATTTCCATGGAAAATCGTCAAAGTAAATGAAAACGGAAAAGAACAACCATGCATTTTCCAGACAGCAGCCGTGTTTCTGTTCAAAGAACACTGTGTTCTGCTTGGAATGACCCAATCAGAAATTCAGTTGCAGGTTTATGTTATAGAGGGAGAAGTTGATGTTTCAACCTGTCACCAGATTAGAGAAAAAATTGAGCGTATATTGCACAATCTCTGTAACGCATTCAAGAAAAACTATGAATTCCAGGTAGGGTTCAAATGCAAGCCTATTGGATTTTGTGACGGGAAGATAAGTGCTGTCATAGCGGAGTCAATGTTTACACGTGCACATTTTCTGTGTCAATCCTGTCCAGATATCAAATCACATCTAATCAACACAGAAGATATCACAAAATATTGGAAATCAGGTATTTTACTTAAGAATATTATATAATTTACAACTTGGTCAGAAACCTGTCGGTCGAAAAAAAAAATATTTGTAATGATTTAAATGCATCTTCGCTAGCCAAGAGTTTCCGATCCGATACCTACTCTACAACCCTTGGCAGATTTAGTCCTATCAAACGGGAACTTGAATTGCGCCGCCTATCGCCGTAGTTGAGTTAAGTCCCTTGAAGCTCTTTAATATTTGTCCAATGAAAATAGCTGTAACATACATAAATCAATATGACGTTTAAAACAATATGGCGACCTCCATGCAATTAAATGTGGAATATATCCCAACAATCTCATACAGCTGTGGGCAGTTGGCACACCTCAAGATTGGTAGAAAATATTGTTCTCCGTGGATTTTTTGTCCAGAGTTTGACAACCCTTTCTACATGTTGCCGTATCAATTATTATCAATGAGCTGTGACATTTGATTGGCTTAAATTGATGCACCTAAAATACGTAAGACGGACTTATGTGGCCCTTTCAATAATTCTTGAAAACATATATAATCAAAAGAAAAACATTTCAAATTTATTGCTACCTTGTTCTTTTTTTAGCACATATCACGTCCTAACTTTCATCCCTTATGAATAATACTCATCTTTTGCATAAAACACGAGCATACTTTAATTCAGCCGAAAATCGTCGATTAGTAAAAACCTTGCGAAGACTGGGACTTCGCAGCCAATCAAATTCGTTTGCGCGAGTTCTAAAATTTTCAGCCAAATCTGCCAAGGGTTGTAGAGTAGGTATCGGATCGGAAACCGTTGGCTAGCGAAGATGATTTAAATGTAGTTACCTGAAATGTAATGAAAAAAAAAATATTTGAAAATACTTGCAGAAACATTTAAGAGTCAACAGACAAGTTTTACTATTAATCCACTACTAATCCACTTTTGTCATTTTTGATGTTTTTTCCTTAAAATGAATATGTAGAACACTTTCCAAAATGTTAATTATTAAAATTGTTCTACTCTCTCTTCCACCGGAAAAGTTGATCACATTTTGGTCTCCAAACTAATCCTGAAGGTGTCATAGCTCGATTTTTCACATAAATGACTTATTGGTAAGAACTACTGGACTTAGATTAATGAATTTAAACTTAATCATTGGCACATATGTAATGATAAGAATTGGTTAACATATTTTTGAATCTTATTTTTCAAAAAAAATTCTCAAGAACTATTGGGCTGCAAAAAAGATGTTACTTTAATTAATAAAATAAATAATTAGATAAAAATTAAATAAATTAAATTAAATACTTTAAATTACTCATAATATAATGTTGACTTGTTCAAATCATGACAAAGAGAGTAGAATAGGGCTACAGAAGGCGATCAAAATTTACCTAAGAATTAATAGGGAATTAAAAAAAAAAAGATAAATATTTTGCAATTGTTTCATGAACAACAAAGAAATTATTCGTCATATTTTATCATTGTTCGTAATCTTGAAGTTTTTCATTACAATGAAAGCAACACTGGATTGTGTACATTGTAGTTTGTATGAAAAAAGATGTGGGAAGGGGGGATACTACATTAGGCGATCCCAGTTTTTCAGATAAATATATATAAAATTAAAGTGATTCGTAAGAAAAGAAAATGCTGATTGACTAAATCAACGTAGAACATTCATTGTCACTGATGGCGTTAGTTCATGTTTTATTATATCTTCAAAGGTTTAATACTATAGATTTATTCATTGAATAAAACTGATCAATATATCCTGTCACAATGTGAAAGAATGTCAATAGTTTAGCAAAATTGTCAGTTTCCTTCCCTTCACAACGAGTGTTGTAAAAAATATTCCTGACCCGATTTAAGAGGAAGTTTACCATATTGATAAAGACTTATATCACAAAAATTTCTCCACTTAGCCCGTTGTTTATCTAGCAAATACCACTTTGACGTCATGACCTTTGACACACTTTTATTTCAAAGGCCGAGGTCGCCGCACGAAGAAAATCAAAGAAAATGTAAAAAATAGAAAATTCAATATTTAAGTAGTTGAATATTGAATTCAATTCACTCGTGAAACAGGGTTGTTTTTTTTTTCACTCGTGCTTCGCACTCGTAAATTAAAAGAACTTTCTGTTCCACTCATCGAATAGATTTCCAAGTGAAAATATTGAATATCCTCTATTTGTTTCCACAATAAATAAAAATACCGTTATATAGTATCAAATATATCAAATAATTTTTTTTGTTTAGGTATAAATGCATGTACTTGGATACTTTGATGTACTATGAAACTTTGCTTTATATATATATATATATATATATATATATATATATATATATATATATATATATATATATATATATATATATATATATATATATATATATATATATATATATATATATATATATATATA
>PRKT01001766.1:18716-36166 GCA_003671525.1 Saccostrea glomerata | reverse complement strand
TTGGTGAAACAGGAGATCTCCGTAGGAGAGTCAATAACCACCGTTCGACCATTAGGACCAAAAAACTCAATGAACCCGTTGGGGAACATTTCAACCTTGAGGGTCACAAATGGGAGGACATGACAGTAGTGGTGATTGACCATAACCCAAGATGGACAGATGCTCAAAGGAAAAGCAAAGAAAAGTTCTGGATGCACAGATTGAAGTCATTCCGCCCAAATGGTATTAACAAATTGAATGACTTCACCAGAATGAACGTAAATTAGACCCAATTCCTGATCATACTAAACAAAATTATTCTCTCAATTTAGTGTAAACTCTACAATTAATTTGTGCCAAAAACTCTCGAACTCGAACAACCACATAACTATGTATTGCTTACGCCTTTGTTAATTATTTTTTCCCGATAATAAGTCCTTAAATATTTCAAAATTTATAATTGATCACAATTCATATGTTTAAATATTCCCACTATATGATTTTTCTTTCATAATTCTTTATTAAGTAAAGTTACGCCATTTTGAGAGAATGAAACAATGTACGATTTACTGATTGTCGTAATTAATTAGCATAATTAATTCGTTCAATTATGTAAATCGCACTTCACCCGAGTATACCCGTTAGACCGGACGCATTTAATAGCGGTCCGGATTTCTTTCTTTATTAGTGTTCTTAAAAATTTCCAATTCAACATGTAATTATGTAAATATCTAGTGTTTAGTAGTTTAGTAGTAGTGCTAGTTGTTTTTGTTTCTCTTTTTCCTTTGTTCTTATGACTTTTTAACTTTTTTCTTTGTCCTGAGGAAGGGACAGGGCGTCCCGAAAATTTGACAATTTTTATTGTTCGTGTCGTTGGTCATTTTTAGTGCTTTATATAAATTTCCATCCGTGACCTTGTATCTTATTAGATCCGACATTAAGGATATACAGTGTTGTTGTTTTTTTAGTGCTTTATATATATATATATATAGATAGATAGATAGATAGATAGATAGATAGATAGATAGATAGATAGATAGATAGATAGATAGATAGATAGATAGATAGATACTGTAGATAGATAAATTTTAATGGAATAACTGATTACTTTTTATTCATTCTGAATATGTATCTATCGATCAAATGTTGAGGACAGATGATACAAAGAAACTTTTGTCGATTTTTTTTTTTAAATCCAAGTCATGCTTTAATCAATAAGAAGAACAAGTTTCACCGCGTAGTTTTTGAATTTTTATTCACATTTTTACAAAACTGGGATTTGAAGTGAAAAATAGTTGTATAGATTAATAAGGATGGTTTCAGAGAGGCAGAATTTTGAACATCATAGAAGGTTTACAATTTCTTTATATTCTAAAAATTTATTATTTACATCATTTTCATCAAATTAGGCCAACAGATATATACCAATCAAGGCATCCATTTTGTGTTTGTATATCATCTGTCCTTTATTAATGGATACACGTTTCTATTCATTTTCAAGAGTTAAATTACATCTCCAGATATCAATATTACGAAAAATTGTGTTCTATAATTGACGTTATCTCTTGATATTGTAGTACTGATTTAGCAAGGTAGAATATTTTTTATGCTTCTTTATAAGCCATGCGTATGACTAAAACTGGGTCATATTTTTGAATGCATTACTTAATATTTTACATTATATTACTTATTTGATAACGATTAGGTATTTTATAAAGCCACAGTCATGCACTTTTATACGTAAACGTACTACCATCTCAGGTAGAAATCCTCGAAAATATCAAAAGTTCAGCGACATTCACTTAGCTATATGAAATTTTAAACACATGTAACTACTGTCTCTACTATTTAGAAAGTGCTCGGAGCAAGTTGTGCGTTGTTGTTTTTTTTTCCCGTAATTTTACATTTTTTTTCAATGTACACAGTGTGAATTTACAAAGTTCATCAACGACGACTACATTTTAAATGATATTCCCGTTCATGGAAAAGTTAATGAAAAACAATCAATTTCACAGTGAAAAATTATCCGTATATTGTTGATATTTTGCATATATATATATATATATATATATATATATATATATATATATATATATAACCGACTTTAAGCTGTTAGCGGCATATCGTGACTGTTGACACTTGCTGGTTTCATCGCGTTTTTCTATTAAGTTAAGTATATATAAAGTATAAGTATATATAAAATCAGACATGAAAGATTCAAATAAAAATGAATCATACTTTTTAAATATTGAATTATATATAATGTATGATTATGGCAGTCGCTGCACCTAAGTAACATCATGTAAAGGATACACGCCGTCATACATCGAAATCTCTCCCCTTTGTTTATTTTTAAAATATTTGAGATTCACGGACACGTTCAAATATTTCACTTACTTTAAGAATTGTTGATGCCCATTATACACTCACTCATTTCGTAATTCTTGAACAGGGTCATTATTTAAAGTTTCACATGTTGCTCTAACCTTGTCACTTTTTTTGACAACAACACATTCCACTGAGCGATTCCACCGTCCTATCATATCTTTCATTCTTCTGCTGATTATTCAATTACCCATTACACACACGAATCATTGAAAAAATCGCTGAAACTATCTATAAACACGTTTTTTTAATTCTTTCCTCCGTAAGACTGATTAATTATCGTAACTGTCTCTACTGGTGATTTCCCAATGTTTGAAGCAAAAATTACATTACAGCTCGTTGCGGTGTTAATTTCCATTTCGACATTTTTTTTCCGTTAAATGCATCAGATTTAAACAACAATGTTTATGATTATAAATAGCAATGACATTATTATACCTCCCGCTTGTGGGAGGGTATATAGTTATCGTTATGTCCGTCTGACACATTAAAATCTCCTAATCGAACATGCTATGAATTTGTATTCACCTATGGGGAGCCTCCTTTTTTTTTTACATTTAACCCCGTTTTATACCTAAAACCACTGGACCTTTAAAATATTGGTTAGCCCGTGCTTCAGTTTGGACACGGCAGTCCAGGTTGAAGGACGTTATCAATACTTCTAAAGGTATTTGATTTGTATTATACACATGGCACACCACTGAGGGTATTTCAAACCCAACTCTTATTAAGAATTTATGGCGTGGTCCTGCTTCTCTGATGTAAGCCTTATTTGCGTTTGTTTTTATGATTTTGTAAAGCTGTAAATATCTTAAAACACCCAGATACGGAGTTTCTAAAATCTGCCACTTTAAGCTATTCCATTTCATATTTCTATGTTCTGTTATTTATAGTTACATTGTATTCGAAACTGAGTCTTAATTGTACGGTGGATGGTTTGTGTCTTTATTTGTCGATTCTATGTTCTGTAATAACTGTTGTGAAGTATAGCAATTATTGCATTGTACACATTGCACTATAACGATTCACAGCGTTAGTTGTATGTTTATATTATTCTGTGTATGATATTTAACAGGTCTCATTGAGCATTCCTGTGTAGTAGTGTAGAGATAGCTGCCCGTACCAGTAACATCTCGTTGTCTTGAACGCAAGACGGACGGTAACCTCCTCGGCACTGGAGAGGAGAGAGTGTAATCTCTTTGCACTGGAGAGGGGTGTCTGAGCCCCCTTAGCGACAAGAGACAGTTGTGTAACCCAAACACCGTTTGGAACCATAGACTACCGACATTCGAGGGACACGGACGACCACAGACCAACGCAGTTTATTTTGTTGTATAATATTTTGTTAATTAAAAAGTAAATTTTAAATGTAGAAAAGATTTTCTGTTATTTATCAAAGAGGAGTTTTGATCACTATTCTCTAAGCAAGGTCATTATTTGACAACGTCCGTCTGTACGTCCGTCTGCTACGCTTTGGGGTACCCATCTCTTATCCGCAAGTCCTCAAATACTACCTAGTGAAATCCAATGAAACTTTCACAAAATCTTTCTAACATATTGCCATTGTGTACCTTCTATTTTACTTTTTATTGGACACGTATTTTAGGTTTCCAATAGCAAAACATGGACATTGCTTTTATATTCTTACATGTACCCATGACATCACATATGCCAGCTTCTGAAAAACATTTGATACTACGAGTTATTCCTCCTTACACATTACCGTAAAATAGCATATATAGCAAAACATGGACATTATGGGAGGCAGGGGTATCATTTAGTGAGCTCCGTGCTCACAGTACCTAGTTTAATATCCAAACAAAGACTATGGAATGATGTATATTTTTTCTAAAAACATTTTGAGCGATTAGGCTCCTTTTTCGATATGTTTTTTAATTTGTTGTCTTTTTTCATTCTAAAAAAAAAACACTTTAAAACTTGACGTTTAGTTGTGACGCGGTGGTACCACCTATGTTTAATGCTTTAAACATCTATAAAATAAATTCATCTTAACATTTTTACATGAAAATTTTAACGTTAATAAGAGATATATATGTGCATCTTTTCGTATATAATATTTGATAATATGACGCCAAATATTAAAGATATGGACACAGTAATATTAATTTTGGATCAACCCTCGTATGTCTTGATTGAATCTGCTTCGGAAAACCTTGACATAACTTGGTCAATATTTGTGTCACACTTTTCATGCATCACCATACAAAATCAAATAAAAGGACAGAACGCAAACGTTGTAATATGAACTGAAACATTTTAAGCCGGCGTCTTGAATGTTAAAGAGACAGTGACCTCTCTCCGATTAGATCTACGATTCAAACGACGTTAATTTCTCTCAGCTGATAAAGAATTCAAATTCTTTAAAATGATTTTGAAAAATGTGCATAACTTAGAAATCTTATTTTAATATATATTTTAGAAATAATGCTTGGTTATTTTTTTTCCCCGTCTCTTTTATATATATATATATATATATAAAGAGTTCAACCCCGGGCTGGGGCGGAAGTGGGTATCCATGTAAAAGTGAATTTCTTTGTGCTTTCTATATATATATATATATATATATATATATATATATATATATATATATATATATATATATATATATATATATATATATATATATATATATATATATATATATATATCTATATGCAAAATACAAAATGTGGACTTTATTTTGAACAAAAATGCTATTAGTTAGAGTTTATATTTAGATAAATTCTATAATTTACAATTAACCATCAAAATAAAAAATCACAGAACCAATATTGTAGTGAAAATTCATGTAAGTTAATTGAACATTTTGTAATCAAAAGAATTGAAATATGGCGAAACCTACTGAAACTTCAATATGAAGTGCTCATTTACACCTTATGTGAGGTTTGTGTATTTTTGTCTTAAAAATAAACGTAATTAATTAACATTTCCTTTCAAATGTGTTTTTGAATGAGTATAATGCTTGTCCATTTACTTTATTACTTATACATAAGGATAAAACTCGGATCAGATACAGGTCTACCGTTTTTTTTTTAAATAATATATCAGTCTTGTCGTGACAGTATAATATGTATGGATATTTCGGAGAACATGGCTAATTCTGCAATTTCTGCTGATATTTCTTCATTTAAAAGTCGATGCTTCATCAAGATAGTCGACATAACAGACTTTGGACCTGTGTAACAAAGAATTTCAAAAGCATTGTATTTGCGTCTTAAATACCATATCCATGACATTAACATGCGCCACTTGGGGACATTTTGTTCATAATTACGTAAAGGTATCCTGCCAACAAAATTTGAATTAGATTGTTATGTTTCCATTCTTTTTTTCATCTTTTGTATTTTACAAAGTATTCCCTCTGTTGACAAGATAAAAATCAGATTATATCTTTTCCTTGTTTTTTCTGCCCGGTATTCTAAGCTTTATTCATGTATTTTATCAGAGTCACTCATGTAAACAAAAACTTCTACCAGAGTTACATGCCCAGGCACAGCTGCGTCCTAGTTTTCCAGGCCATATAAACGAAGTACACAAGCACCACCAAGGTACATCTTATGAATAAGTATTAAGAATATCAAGACAATAAAGTGTTGCAAATCGTAGGCCTAATATTTGAAATTTAATTCCAATGACTAAAACAATGGTTATTTAAAGAGGTTTTAGATACGTATATAGCATAGTTTTTAAACAAACATTTTCATTTTTCTGATCATTCTATTTTTGCAATGCAAGTTAAAGTCTCGAAAAGATTTATTACTACACAACGAGTCCATACATGTACCTGAGTACACCTTTCCATAGACAACTAGAAGAATTTTGGATTAAAAAAAAAAAAAAAAAAAACTAGGGACAGCCTTTCCCTGTGGATGCTTTGACAATATGGATATTGTTGGAAATCTTTCCAGTCCACATTGTAATAATGTAAAGTGATGGGGCCTTTTTACCATACACAGAGACATAAGTGTTGTCAGGGGTATAGGACGTACAATAAACATAGAATATATAATGTCTCTTTTGATTAATTATTACCTTATGTAAATCAACAGTTAGGTCTGTATCAGATATGCACCAAACTTTATTCTGTCTCTTTGAAATTTTTAAACAGTTTTCTTGAAAAGGCCAGGGAGAGACTCTAGATTCGGATCTATAATTATCGATATTGGAAATTTTTTTTCGATTTTATTTTTAAACCCGCACGTATTACTGAAAAAAAAATCTTCAGTATGTCAATAAAGGAATTGAGAAATCATCTTTAAAAAAAGAGTCAAGTCCTGTATTTCAAGTTAAAGAATACACCTTGCATTTCCTACAAAAATACATCGACCATATTGCTTCCAAACTTTTCATTTACAAATATAACTTTACTTGTTCAAGTTCTTCTTTGTCCTATAACTATAGTCATGCTGGACATGTTATTTCGGGTGACGTAAATATAGATAATAATGAGGACCTTAGTTCATTTGTTTTAAAACGTCCTAATTATAGGGAACCACGTTCCTTCAAATCGTGTAGGAATTTCATAAATCTTATGGATTCTTTTGAAGATAACGCCAGACGGGTCCATGTTAAAGTCGCGTATTAAAAGATTGAGGGGAAACATAAAACCAATCTATCATTTTTTGTTCAATAAACCAGAAGTGAAAAAAGAATTAGATATAAGATCAGTGCTTTCTGGTTTCTAACACACGTGAATTGTCATTTGCTAAGGTAAATATATCCATCCAATCACAGTTGGCTAAATTAATGAGCACGAATACGAAGTGTTAATAGTCACTGCACAGCATAACAGTTGGCGGCAAAAATGTCAGAATCGTAGGGTTAAATAAGTTTTTTTAAATAGACTTAGTCATATGAAAAAGTCACATGTCATTTATTAGAAAAAAGCATTCATTTCAGATTAACTTTTAAAAAAAAAATTAATAAAATATACGAAACAGTAATCTTGATCAAATGTTATGCAGAAGTCCACGTGGGGATTGAGGTTTTGTCAACCCCTTGTTTTAAGAGGTTTTAACTACGTATTATGTTTGTCAATTGCTTCCAAGCATTGGAATACGGCTTGACGATTGTTTTGAAACTTGTTTTTGAGACAAAAATGTTTTCTTTTACATCTGACGACAGAGCACTGTAGAAAGTTACGTGACTGAGAAAATTCGAATCGCAACTTCAACTCGATAATTTATATCTTGTTAAACATACATTATACAATTAAAATTGAATTTTACTTCTTATGTAAAAATATTTATGCATCAGTGTGGGAATAACAACTCTTTTTTTGTAATTTTTTTTATACCACTAGGGAAAAACAAAGCTGCAAATGATGTATAAAAACATTACTTTTTTAAAGGTTGTGGATTAGAACCAGTTTTAACATTTTAGCAGGTATTCAAACACCCCCTACTGCAGTTGACTGCCCAATCGACCCTCCATTGTGGCCAGCGCCCTGACAACTCCAGTTAGCAACATTAGGATACATGGACGCTATGGGAACGGTCGCGCAAGTAATCAATCGGGTGCACCATGCACCATGCAACACGAGTGCAAGATTTTTTTATTGGAATTTTATCCTAAAATTTGAAGAGGGTGATCGAAATAAAAATAGAATATTCAAATTCAATCAGTCGGTCAGAAGAATAGAAATAAAATGAAAAAAAGAAAAAGATTAATTTATGAATAAAGAATGAAATTATTTTATTGCCTTAATTTGGTAGAAAAAGGGTAAAAAAAATATTTTTATCATATTTTTTGGTATTTAATAAATAATAAGATTTGAGGATTTTTTATTAGTTATCATATGGCAAGAATAATATACATGTATATTGAGATTCTTAATGGATCAGTTAAATAATTTCACAAGTGAGACTAATCAAAAGAAAATCTGTTTCTTTTTCAGTGCAATTATTGACTTTTGATGAGGTCTACTCGTGACTATACGGACCTGGTCAGGTATTGTATGAGTAGACAGAATATTTATTTCAAAAGTCAGTTACCGTTTTATTAAATGATCAGGAATTTTACAACAATTAGACACTTTCGTTCTTGTCTCCATCAAATATAAACACTCATTATCAAATGCAATGTGTAACAACACTTTTCACAAGTTGTTATACTTCAACGGCTTAACAACTAGAAGTTAAAAATTGAAAACAGTATTATTAAACAATCAATACTCAACCATTTACTTTCAAAAACGTTTATTCTCCTTGGTTCTGGCGTCTGACATGTTTACATTCACACCGACATATGCTTTGAAACACCCAATCTGATTGGTCGAGAAAAATGTAAGTAAATCTATGGTTGGTCAAGAGGGGAAACCCGAGTAAACCCTCCCCAGAAGGTCATATGAGGTGAACTCACTCTGAGGTTCATCTCAGGAAAAGACGTCTATACGTCTAGACAACTATACCAATCAGAGAGCACCAACATTCCTGGTCATTTAATTATTATTAATTAATATTAAAATTAATATATACATTGGTGGATAAAAAGTATCTTATCTCTTGAAAACCTATTCATATTGCCTCAATGCTATAACTTTCAACGTACATGATTGTAGAACATGCACGTATTTACCGTAAGTATTTACATGTAAAATTTACTCTATGACAATACTATGTTTACTGCAGAAGTACTTACGTATGAAGATCACCTGATCGCACCTCTGATGTTATGAAGGTCCATGTTTGCTCTCCTCAATCTCAAAGTCCATTAAACAATATACAAAATCAGAGCAGAGCAAACATGGAGCTCCGTAGATCAGAGGTGGGATCAGGTGTCATTGAGGAGTGAGCATCCCCTGGCTACCGGTCACACCAGTCGTGTGCTCGTTGTCATGATCAGGAAATAAATGAAAAATCTGTCGTCAATTCCGTGGATAAATAATGGACTAACAATTGATATAAAAAACGTCAGTCGGCATTTGACTCAATGATAAAATGTATTTGCTGACAAGGTCATTGTATCGACCATAGAATGTGCGAAATGATGACTTTAAACGAGACTGCTGGTTTTCTTGTTTTATCAACTTGCTTGTCAATAATGTACCTCGTTTAGGAAATTGTTCATACGTAGAGCATGCTCTTGCATATCGAATCAACTGAGATATATATACTCCGTATGCAGGTGATGAAGGTATATTGCTGCATAAGTAAGGGAAGTTGACGATAGAAAAGTTAAAGTCATCATGTTTATCTCATAGCTTGGTTGTTAGATTACCATTAGTGTTTTTTTCAAGTAAAATATCCAAATATGAAGCAGAAGTGTCGGGCTCTGTGGTATCAAGTGCAAGTTAAGATTTTTAATCTTAATATCCTTTTCAACACTTATACTGTAAGTATATGAAAAAGTCAAAGTAAATAGAACTTTGGGAATTTCTTGAAGATGATATTTTATGACTGTTTAGAGGCCGGCTCCGCAGAGCAAGCGTTCGCCAGCGCTCGCCAAAACTCCTAATACCTCCAATAGTAATTTTGGCGAGCGCTTGTGAACGCTCGCTCTGCTGAACAGGATTCAGATACCCAATGACTGATCTTATAAGTAAATATGGAGGTCAAAGGTCAATTAAGTGCAATATTTTATGGAATTATTTGAAACTTTTTTATCTTCAAGCCCAATATTTACTATAATGTACAGTATGTGGAAATAGGGAATTTGGGATTTACCCACGAAAGAGCATTATGCTGTACTACATGAAACACATAAACTTTTTTTTCATTTCTACATATAACTACTTAAAAGTAGTTGCTTAGCAACCCTGAATTTTGTAATTTTCGTGCAAGAATTTTCGTTTATTGCTCATCCTAGACACAATTATGCATCCCAACACATATAAAAGTTTGATGAGAGGTCATAAGATTACAAGGGACGAACATCCGATAAATTGTCTTAAAGCTTGACCTCATTAGAATCATTTTTAGAAGTTCAAAGGTAAAATAAGTGCAAAACTTTTATAAGTTTTCAAACACTTTTCAGTATTCTTGCTACAGACCCTAAACCTTGCCACTAAACCTCAGAAACGAACCGTACCGTTCCGTGCAGAAAGCGTACCGTACCGTGCACAAAGCATACCGTACCGTCCACAAAGCGAACCGTTCCGTGAACAAAGCGTACCGTTCCGTGCACAAAGCGAACCGTTCCGTGCACAAAGCGTACCGTACCATCCACAAAGCGAACCGTTACCTTCACAAAGCGTACCATACCGTCCACAAAGCGTACCGTTCCGTGCAAGAAACGAACCGTACCGTTCTTTGCTTAATTATGCAAACCACGCCCCCAATGATTTTGGAATCGTATAATGACCAAATAAGTCATTCTGCTGGTTTATTTCTCGCTACAGCGCCTGTGAAATTAGAACGGAGGTTGTGTCTGCCTGTTCGAAACACCATTATCAAGATCATGCGTCTGGATCTTCAACTGTAAAAATAAGGAAACTACTCGAAGGAAACAACAACTGGAAAACAACTAGATAGAGTGTGAGACGATTCCTTATTTGTTATAAATTAAGTCAACTGGTTGTGTTTGTTGTCAAAGGTACAATACAGGCCACGAGTTTTTCCCGCAAAACATGTACGGGGCACCTCGAACGATGTCGGCGTCTTTGAAGTTTTTCATTTTCATACTATAAGTTTTAGCCAATTGAATCAATTTCCTTTTGAAATATTAGCTGTATTAAAATATTCGTAATTTAACAATACAGATATTTAAACTAATATTATAAGATGCCCCAAAATTCAATATAATTGTGCTCGTGTGCGGGGGAAAAACCCACCTTAAATGTGCACATGTACATTAATTCTTGCTTCATAATCCTATAATTGTATTTGACATAAAAAGAGTTCAATAGACTATAATATACTAAGATAGAACACGCTTTCATGGTTGTCTCTAGTTTTGATTTTAATTCTGCTCATTTAAATTATTAATTTAAATCTTATCGATTACAAGATCGTTTTTGTCGTAAGTATGCATTCATATGTAGCACATATATGTATCAGATGCGTGATTTTACTAATGAATTATTTTTTAAGAATTTCAAAACATATATAAACCGTCAAATTTAAAAAAAGATCCGTATTAGACTCTCACATTAATTCTGTTAAGATTCTTACTATAGGCGAATCATTGGTGCAGTTATACTTGCACTGAAAATCTGTAATCATGTAAAATATGGATTAAAATATTACATGCGGTAAACATGAAGATTTCTACTGAACAGACAAAGATAATAATCTTACTAATAAAACTGTGATCAACTTTCACGCTGCATACAAAAATCGCCAGCCGAATTTCTTGCAAATGAAATGTGCAAACTGCAATATTACGTAATTCTGAAATACAGCTTATGAGAAAAAAAAACAGTTTGCAAAAAAATGAAGATATTATAAGGTTTGTTACACTGTACCCCATCCCCTTTCTAGATAGCAATACGAATTAGCTGATTAAAAGTTTTTTTAAAAGTCTGCAAAATGGTACGTTGTTGTAAATAAAAAGAATCATAATCTAAAGGAAACATTTTTATTAGTGCCTGAAAAAAGATAACTTACTAAATAAAATTAAATTTTAAAAAAACATATCAACCCTCTTTCAAGCCATATTATGTTTGTTACCCCCCCCCCCCCCCTCTAGAAGGCGATACTTATGCGAATCTATGTGGCTTTCAATTGTGCTTTTGTAAAAAAAAAAAGACAATTATAATTCAGGGATACGCCCCTCCCCCCGTATCTCCGGTTGTGACCCAATATTTTTTTTAGACAGGTGTGAACTATAAACTGACCAAAAGAATGTTTCAAATCACAAGAGAAATTCTTCCTGCGTAAACAGACTTCCAGGGTCACCTAGCGTCATGCCATTTTGATTGACAGGTGATACACGAGTATTTCATGCGGCAGCATGCATGTACAGAGAACGGATTATTCACTGTCCAATAGTTGTAAATGGGTCGATTAAATAGCAACTTAGACTGATTAATTGTGACTTTGGCGATGTAAATAAAACGAAGAATGAGAATAAATACAAGTTTGTTTGTTTTTTTACAGATAATGTAAATGTATTAAGGGTTTGTACCTCTCTCTATCCCCTCTCTCTCTCACGAGATTGTTTTTACAGACTTTACAAGAATACAATAACTTAAAAATAAAGAAAAACGTCTTGAAATAATTATGTACTTAATTCACAGAAAGAATTATTGAAAACATAAATACTTGTCTGTGAAAAGAATGTTTTTTGTTACGAGAAGGTGCTCGGAAGTTATTGTATTAATTTCGTGTGTCTGCTGCTGATTTTTGTATTTATTTTGTTTACTGATATTTCTCTTCTGAAGCAAACGTTTAAGCGATAGATATACAATTAAAAAGGAAAAAAAAAAAAACTAAATTTACATATCTTATCACTAGGAATAAAAATGAAGCAGGAATAGTCATATTCATTTCTATAGATCAATCAATTAAAAAATAATTAATATACATGCATGTGCATAGCGTTATATATATAGAAGAAGTATATACCCGGCATATATTAATTCCTTTTAATTAATCTAACCCCTTAACGGCCAAGTGCGCCTTTTGACGCATTTTCTGCATCACATGAAGGGTCAGCATACGTAAAAATTAAATACGGAAATATTTACGAATTCTTTATGTATTGATACATATCCATAAATAATGCCAAAGACATCGGTTGGATTATGTTTTTTTCTTCCTTTTAGTTTTTTTTTCAGTTTTCCTCCATCACCTCTGTAGTGTAAAATGTTTAAATTGAAACCGAGAAATTAATTTGTTGATAGCTGAAATATAATTATATACATTCATAAAATACTTTAAATGTCATTTAAAATGAATAAATTTTTAGCAGCTAATCAAGAATTAAAGCTAACAGGCGCCGCCCACTTCATTTGCATACCGTTTCTCAAAGCGTACCGTTCACAAAACGAACCGTTCCGTGCAAGAAACGAAACGTACCGTCCACAAAGCGTACCGTTCCGTGCACAAAGCGAACCGTTCCGTGCACAAAGCGTACCGTACCGTGCACAAAGCGAACCGTTCCGTGCACAAAGCGTACCGTACCGTGCACAAAGCATACCGAACCGTACCGTTCATGTGGTGTAGTAGCACGGTTTAGGGTCTGTATAATTTTACACAATGGATGCTAAGATGGAAAATTCTGAATATACTCTCAAGAAGGGATCAGAACTGCAATATCCATACATCATTTTAGTTGATATATCTGTGTAATAACCTTTAAGTGCTTGCTAAGGAACACCATTTTAAATTTGTGGCTATATACATGTTTGTTATTTCACATTCTGGACACATTCAAGACAATTTTTCTATATTTCATGATATTGTATGTAAGATATGGGCCAAAAAGATGAAAGAACATTTTTGTATTTAAACTTGACCCTCACACTCTTGTTCTTAAGGGGCTCAAGATCATATCAGTATAGAATTCTGCTTTTAATTGTAAGTAAATAATCATTTTGAAATGCTTCAGTCATGGATGAATCATTTAATAATTGACATAATAAAAATGGCGAACGACAAAATTTGCAATCAAAGAATTCTGGTCTGTATCTTACAAACACCTAGCATATCATGCTATCAAAACATGTATACAGTCTTCTTTGTTAAAGAAGAAAAAAAATCCATTCGCTTGATGCCATTAAAAATAACCTTTATTTTCATGCATTCTCAATTTAATCTAACAAGAAAAATTAGACTAAATGATTTCATTACAAGATTTTTCTGGTACAACAGAACTTAAGGGGTACACTAAACTAAGACTTGACATGTTATCTTGAAGGGAAATTATGATAATAAATACCATTTGGCAATATTTAATCAAAACTGTTTAGTTCATAAGTTGAAAATGTTCTGTTTCTATCCAAATATACAAATTCAGAAATATTTCAAGATGAATTCCAAATCAGACTGATTCATGTAGAAGAGCACTTTTACTTTTTATCCACCATTCTTTTATCAATTGTCATTTCTCTGTAAGACTGGATGAAATTCTTTGACTTTTTCAAAATATTATTATTTGTTGTCAGCTTCTCTATCCTGTAAAAAGATTGAAATATTTTGAAACAGATACATGTATATATGAATTACATTTGTAAATAAAATTAAGAATGCTTAACTTACTACATTTATTTGATTTTCCTTTTGAAATTGTCATGTAAATGACCAAGCTTATGGGATGTTGATTCAAACTGCCCTTCTAATTGATTAATTTACAACAAAATTTTCTTTAAATTTTATACAATACATTTAATAAATCAAAATATACAAAATAAACTGGATAACTGTCAGTGTTCAGCTGGGCGATGACGCGCACGATTGTCCTAAATACGGATACAATTGGTCTTTGGACTGGTTTGGAAATCCTTCTTCCTGTCCTATTGTCGTGGAGGCCTACACACACAATGTAAAGGTAAACGTCTTGCTCTCAAGACTCTAGATGTGGCCGTGTCTGGTACAGAGACATCTACACACACAGGATGAGGACCTGTTAATTACACATGCACAATATAATGTCAAGGTAGACATATACTTTACACATTCTAAGTTAAAACTGTGCATACATATGTACTATTGCGTACAACTAGCATATAGATGCTTTCCTACAATATAATACCTTTACTTTACACTTTGTTTCAAATATAACAGAACAAAGACATACTAAATGACACGAACAGGACACCGTACAATCATTACTCGAACACTTTTGACAAACTGTACATATAAATAACGTATAAGAAATATATAAGATACTAAATCTCAAATAGCAAAACAGGTAAGACTGATTATGTTGAGAAATTCCGAAACTGGTTTTTTTAAGATATTTACAGCAATTATATTTGAGTGAACAATAAAAACAAGGCCTACCTCAGAAAAGTAGGACACTACATATTGACAATAACAGCTATGCTATGGTGAAGTCTGCCATGACTATTTTATTGCACAAAATATACCAAAATCTAAAGAAGTATAGGAACGTCCTTCTCTATCAGGACTGCCGTGTCCAACTGCCGCACGGACTCAAACTTAATTTTCAAGGTCCAGTGATCTGAGGCTTAAAAAGGGGTTAAATATGTACAAAGTGAAAAACGGAGGCTCACCACAGGGTAATAGAATTAAGCCTACATGTTCAAATATAGCAATTCAAATAGATTTATATTTTAATGTGACAAAAATTAGAATTGTATTTTTTTAGTGATTCACATAGTTTAATGATATTGAAAGTCAATGTATCAGGACTGATAATTCAACAACCATGTAGTAAACCATCATGGTTAAAATACTGAACTAAAACAAATAGCATATTTGGCAATGTGTCTAAAGCCAGACTTCTGTTTACGCTATCGCAGCATATAAAAAAATATGCAAATGGAAGATCTAATTGTAATTAGATTGCTACGAAAAAGTAAAAATATATTGAAGATCTTGAATTACAAAAAACCAATCCTACGGATTTCTAATTCGTTCCCTTGATTCATAATTTGAGATCTCGAATTACATACCGGTAATTCGTTTTCACAGATTGATAATTCGAGGTCTCGATTTGCTACAACATCAGTCTTACGATCTTGGCAATCTGTGCTCTTGAATTTCATTACATATATGTACATATGCATCCAACAATTTTAATCAATTAGTGCGTTCTAAAAATCTTGTTTCAGCAACCAATCATTTTGAACCTCTTTCATAACTAATTCAACGTATATTTATTTTAGAAATGTTATGATTACACAGCACCCGTATTCACTTTTACTATTTAGGACTTTCAATTATTCTAATATACACGTACATGTAACACAAAAACTTTTAAGATTTTTTGTTGTACAAATATCAGTACTAGCATATTGATTTGAAAATTTTTCGTGTATTTTTTTCATTTTTGACTGTAATATGCAATAAAAGGTAGGATGAAAACTACTACAATATTCTATTCATTAAACATGTATTACCATATCCGATATGTTCAGATAAATAATATAAATGAAATCATGGGAAGGGTTTACATTCTGAGGGAACAAGTTGTTTAAACTAAGAGAATGAATTAATATACAATCTGAGATAATAGATTATGTAATTTGTGGGATAAAAATTCATAATCTGTGGGAACGAATTTGCAAATCAATTTGTAATAACAGATCGTCAATCCGAAAGACCGGATTTTATGAATCGAGAACTCGGTTTACTTTTATACATTTTTATAAATTCCATGTCCCTTCATGGCTTTCATAAATTGCATACCTGCATGGCTGCCAGGGTTGTAAAAAGAAAGGAGACAGTTGACTGCAAATATTACTTCAGAGCAAAACTCCTGGGGCAAGGCTGTTCGTGAGCATGGGGGTGTTGATAAACCATTCAGTGAATTTGATCACTCATGTATATGATGTACGATAATTGGTAAGCGTCTGAAAAATTAAGATCAAAGTACCGAAAGTACTCATGGGAGCTGAACATTGTTATCTGAAAGATCTCACAGGAAGTAGAGAAACAGTTCCATGCTTTCAGATTCAAGTCAGCTTGAACTGATTTGTAAGAAATACAACAAGAAACATTAAAAATAATTTCAATTTCATTTGAATAGCCAAGATCATGGGACTACTCTTAAAGTAGTGCAGAACTGTATTTCTCCGAAAAAAAAAATGTTTTACAGACAGGAGAGCTACAGTGCAATCCATTAAAAAAACGGATATATGTATTGTGCCCAAAAAAGTGCACTTTTTTCCGATTTATTTTTTCCATGTTTTAACTGTCGTTTTAAAATATTATTTATTGCATGTTCTTACATATTCTTTCACTGTTTCCACAGCTAAACATTCCTTATGATTGTTGTTAATAGCCCCTCTGGCCTTGAAATTGAGTTCATCTAAAACTTATTTTTATTTTACATGGGTTCACTATAGCTCTCTGGTTTGTCAAAACATTTTTTTAGAGTTCTGCAGCTATGTTTAATAACAGGTCAATAAGTTCAGATTTGATAGAAATACAACACCAAGCATTAGAAATAAGTTCAATGAACTTAGCACAGTTTTTGAAAGTGTGTGTAGGGGGGGG
>PRKT01001766.1:0-18519 GCA_003671525.1 Saccostrea glomerata | reverse complement strand
GGGTCAGAGAAAGACAATTCAATTCACCTTATAAAAAACTTGACTACAAGAAAAATGACAAAAATATGCTATTCAAATTAAGTTAAATAAAATTCTATTTCATTTACTTTCAAATCATTTATGCATTGTAGATTAATTCAGAAAAATGAGATGGACTATTTCTTTGCAGAAGTTTTTTCGAGTATATATAGACTGATACGAGTTTATATTGAATATCACATGGACGTAAATTGGTCGACACAGAAGTAACACGACAGCCACTATATAATTCATTGTAAAAATAATGCGCTAGAAACCGCGTACGACCAAGGGAGATTGAACATGGTCCAACTCCCAAAAATGGAAATTCTAAGCACAGATTTATGCCGGTTGCAAATACAACGGCAGTCTATAAAAACAGCTTGATCTCGGAATTCATTCAAATAGATATTAAGTGTTGAATAATCAAGCATCACAAGTATTATGTGTTTCAAACACTTTTTTTTCAAAATATAAATCAAATTTTTTCAAACTTGTATGAATGCAATATCATGAGCATGACAAAAATTAAATTTCACTTTATTATTTTTTTTTTTAAGTTTTAGGAATAAAGAAATTTTCAATACCAAAACAAAAATTTACCTGTTCATTGGTGTCCTTACATATTAAGAAGGCCAACTATAGTTTCCATTGCGCAATATTTCGCGCATCATAGTAAAATGAGGCGTATTTACTGTTTTAATGCAATTTTTTCCGCTTAATTATTAAAATCAAACAAAATCAAGAAATCATAGGTATAAAAATTTAGTCACAGTTTGATATAACTGATTTTTTACCGATTTTGCAATTGATAGTTAGGTTGACATCGTTTTTGACGCTATGATATTCTGTGGCTCTTAAAGAAAGAGATAATAAAATATCATTAGAGAGTAATAAACATACGCTTTTGAAATTTAAAGCATAGAAATTTGAGAATATCTCCAATATTTTATTAAGTTTTCATGTGAATCCATTGTGTACGTGATATGTTGTAATAGATGCCCCCTCTGGTAACAAGACGGTAGAATTTTGTGTTTCTTACATATATTGTATAATATAGTATTACATTTGAACAAAATGTATATGGTAGTATTTGTATAATTTGCTTTAAAGTGCAAAAATTGGCATTTTTCTATATAATGCTATAGTTAATGTACCTGTATTTTGAGTCGGTTCCTAAAAAATACATGGACGGTAGATTTCCTCAAAACTTTGCATGTACACTGAAATTAATATAAGTTATATATGGTATAAAAAATAAGAGTTTCGCTATTATAGTTGTCACACAATAAAGCTATAGTCGCCCCCTTAAATTGCCTTCGTGCCTTACATATTAAATGGCCTACATAGTGCATAGTAGGCTTAGCAAGTGGATATTCACAGATAAAAGTATTGTTGCATATGGTGACATCACTCAAAAACTTCAATGTTAAATGGTACCTGTACACACTGATACACACATACTGAAAACAACTATCCATTATCATGACAATTTTGAACTTACTTACGAGTGTTTTTTAAAAGCATTAAAGTTCAAAAGCACAAAATTTGCTGAACAATACGAAATACACACACTAAAACATGAAGATCTAGTACATGTGTACATTTAGTTTTCTTTTGAACGTAGACCAATGCGTTATAAAGGCAGCCTTAAATTCTTCAGTCAATATGCATGTAGTCTCACCTGCTAATACCACACAAATCCGTATCATTTGATTCATTGATGTAATGATCTTCGTCGTTAAATAATTATGAAAATTGACGTTCAGATTTCGGATCATCATCATATTGTTGTTTACCGCTACTACAGCGGAAACACGTGGATATTTCCAATTCGTATCAAGTCATACATTGATCAGTAGTATTTATTGATAAATGCGAGTTTTTGTGTTAAATTTTGTGTCAATAATATCTATACTGGACAAAAAAAGTTAAGGATCATCAAATTAAATTTGTTTTACAAATTCTGTATCATAGAAAAAAGAATGCAGTTTTAATTTTAGTATCATATTTTATATTTAAAAAGTGAAAATTAAACATTGGATGTGATAAGTTGTTTGAACACACAATACGAATTGTTCATTACGGTCACTTAAGAATTCGGCATGTTGAGTGTAGACCTGAAAATGCGATTTTTTTTCCAAAGAGTCAAATTACGTCACTAAAGTGATTGCCAGTATTTTGTTTGACCTCCCCGCAAGGCCCTGCAGCGCAGACCCATGATGCCCGTCAGCTGTCCAAGGCTAGCCTGAGGGATCTGCTGCCATTCCTCTTGCAATGCTGTCTAAAGCTCCCGTCGATTTTGGGGAATTGTAAGACGAACTATAATGCCTTGCTAAAGAATGTTCCAGGCATGATCAATTCACTTCAGGTCTAGAAAACGACTTGGCGGGTCCATACACTAAGTTGTTTCACTTTCCATTTACTCGTTTACGATTCGGACTCGTAAGGGGAAAGCTCTCCACCCTCTTCGATGGAAAATTTTTCGGTTGGCTTTAGTAAAGTGCCAAAATCGACAAATTCGTTTGCCCATATTTTTTATTTAATTTTCGAATCAATGCTTAAGGCTAGAGGCTTTTAAATACTTTCTTGGGCTTCAGGGTAAGTGTTTTAAATACCCCTGGTTAGCCGTAGGATCCACAGCACTCACACTGGCCGCTTCTCCCTCAGGTGCTGAAAGACTTGGCGTTATAGCGGTGTCAGTACTAGTCTGCCTTATGGATATCTCATCCATTACCGCCTTCGTAATACCAGGAATGACAGCTTGTATTACGTTTTGGATAGTATCCACGATTTCCTGGTCTTTCGACGGTGCACTGCGTTTTGGTTGAGGCTCTGTTGGCTCCGCAGCTTTGGTCATCCGACTTCTTTTTCTCTTAGGTGGCATGTTCCTACCTTGAATAAAATACAATACTTAAATGACATCATTTATCTGTTCGAGAGGGTTTTTTTTAATTAAAAATATTGTTGTAATATCGCTTAATTTCTATTGAAAAATGCAACAGCGCATTGTCGATGGAAAACATTTTTAATTTTTATAATACATTTTATAAAATTAACATATCTTCTCATTAATATTTTTGCTGATATACGGATGAAAAACTGCCATGGGACTCGGCAAAAAAAATAATCAGTCTTAAGGTAGGATTCTTCTCTGGTTTTTGACTAGATGGAATATTCAAAGTACATTTGTTGATATGTCTTCAATATTTAAATGTAAGAGATTTAAAAGACCATATTTTTTTTCCTCATCACAATTATACAACTTTAAATAGGAATGGTAAACTGTATTTTACCATTAAACTGGTAAACTGTAGCAGGTGCTATATTTTTGGCCGAATGGTGGCGCATGAAAAAATCTTTCTTGTCTCTCAAAACTTTCATAGAACATTGAATTTAGTTATTATTTTTACCCAATCAAAGACTAAACGAAATTTTCAAATGTAATTTAAATTAATAAAGTTTCAAAATATATCAAATAAATAAGATTTTCACACATATTAGAACTATGTTGGCTGTTAAATCCTTCAAATCTAAGTACAGATTTGAGCCAAAAATCCGTAACAAGTGTTATTTCTCTCTTAGTAAACGATCAAAACTTTTAGTTTTTGTATCATTTTGTACCTTCATGTGACAACTTTACTATATGTGAAAATTGGAAAAAGTTAAATATAAGAAGCATGTAAAAATAAATAATATATCCTAAAAAAAATTTAAGAAAAGTAGAGGAAATTTGGATTAGCAAATATCCATTGTATTTAAATTATCCATGTCACTTTGGTAATATCATCGTAAAGGCCCTATATGGTAGCATCTTTTTATGCAAAAAGAAAACCATTCAGTCTTTTGAATTACAAGTAGGGAACGCATGATTGGAAACAGTAATTTTTTTTATTCTTTATGTCCAGGAAAAAGGTAATGACCTTGACCTGACCTTGCCTCTAATATACATTTAAAGCGGTCAAATTTAATCTTACTGATACCATCACTTAGTGATATTGTCCTCTTGATTCTGTGAAAATTTTAATAATTTTTAAACACAAGAAATGTTAGAAGAATCCTACCTTGAATTAGCAATATATATCTAAACCTTGCTATCCATTGGTTTCCGATCCAAAATCTTCTCTAGTGCATGGTGGAGATGTGAAGCGCATTGGAACCCCTTGGCTATATCGAAGATTGCAGAATCTTTACACCTACAGGTACATGTGGGCTACTAAAAAATCAGCACGTTCAACAATAAACAGAAACATGGGTGGGATAGGGCTCTAGGCGAAATTGCAATAAATAAATAAATAAAACAGAAAAACATCGTTTTCGTTGTAATGGAAATTTTTACACATCTTTAAAAACAATAGAATAATTTAAAAACGAGTCCAATTATTCATAAACTTGGTAGACATAAAATGCAACATAAGATAAAAAAAAACGCAAAAAAAAATGTCAGAAATGCTGAGCATTCCTTTGATAAAATGAAATACGTATGTAATTTATAATCAGTCCCTTTATTTGACAAGTTAGCTGTTGATCGAAGAAAAATAATGCCGGAAATTCTGAATATAATAATATAATTCCGGAGATGAAATGCAGAGTATAATTTAGATCGCTGTTGGTCAAAGATGTGTAACATCCCCCTCCCCCCTAAAGAATGAAGTTTTATGCTAGCTGGATAATGCTAATGATATGATAATGATAATGATATCTTTCTTTACTATGGAAAAACTTGAATCTACTGCTTCATACAAACATTGCTTATGACCTGAGGTTGTGTCATGACTTTGAACCAATGTTATTTGTGCAAGTTCAAGGTCACTGGCATAAAAAGTTCATAATTCGTGTCTGGTCCGCATATTTAGTTTTTTATCATCTTTTGCCTTTGTCTCATTTATAAAAAAAATATAATGAGCAATTTGCACTAAATACGTTTTAGCATTTCTTCCTTCTGTTAGATTCATAAAACATTCATGATTTAGCACTTCTGAAAAACCCAGCAGGGAGTATTTTGTCTCGTTTAGACAGTTCTAGTTTAATCAAATTTCAATTGTGATCCATATATGTATGTCTACCTTGCTTTGTATGTATAAATTGCATTTATTTTCTTGTACTAGTTTGAACAACTGCACCTGAACTGCATGAAATAATTCATCGGAACAGATATAAATGGAATAGATCTAAAAAATAAGTACGAGGATGGGCCCTGGTATATTTTACGCATTAAAGTTCTCAATAGTCACGCTTAAAAAAAAGGATTATTTCGTTTAAAAGGACATTTTAAGGTTAGTCTCTCTCAATTTCACGACTCTTATCATTTGTCATTATCGTTATTAGACCGCGTCATTTAAACGTATTCTCTCCTTATTACCATTGAGTGTGACTTACAGTTCTTGTTCTTTTTTTCCACAAGGAATTAAAATTCAAATATGTAAGTATTTTTTTTTATCCACGATAGTCTTCATAAATAAACTTAATTATCAGTGTTTTATACAAGGGTACGGGTTCTGTTATTATACCGTATTAGTAGATTTTTAGCAGGGGTGTTGAGATTGCTACGCAGGTACAATAAGGCTTCCCAGAGAATATTGCAGTGTACTCCGTGCAAACTTGAGAGAGAGAGAGTGTCATAAACCTAACATCATATTTCAATTAGCATATCTAGAGGCAGAAATCTAGTTTAAAATAATAATGTTTTAGTCTTTTTTTTAATATAATATATCCAAATAATTAAGATAAGTTTGTTTTATTACTCTTGTGGAATAGTCAGCGTGTTCAAATTATATACGAAAATGTACGTTTGACATTTACCCTTTTTAATACTCGTGGATAGAGACAGAATTCGTAATATGTGTATAAAAGAGCCTGTCGCAGGTCTATAATGAAGATTAATTGAGAACTTTTGTTAAAATCTGTAAAAGGAGTCTCCCCTTAAACTGAATTTTGATTGAGAAAAATGTATGATGGCTTAGTTTAAAGACAGATGACGATATTGAGCGGAAAATAGATTTGTCGGTGAATTGAAGTTAAAGTGAAATATTTCGTACCAGAGTAATAATATTACATTTCCCAAGAACATTTCGTGTTCTCAAGGATGCAACGAGTTTATTTACATGACAAACATAATTGTTATAGGGCTGCGTCGAAGCGATTTATAAAAAGCACTTCACAAAGGTAAAAGTGACCGTCACGTGATCAACGAGGTTATGTGATATCGTAACAAATATGAATATGTACAGCCTAGGGAACTCTTTATATGAATTGGCCGTATTTAGGTTCATAACTTAATCAAAGTACTAAGACAGTACTGAAAGACGGGGTCAAAATAATCTTCTTGCTAGATACACAGATGTGATTTTTTTTTATAGTTTTGATAACAACTTAATCTTTTTTAAATTAAGCAACACAATAAAAAGAAAACTTGATAATTAATGTATCGTCACGTTTTTCATTTCTAATATATATAAACATTTTTGAATTGTCCGAATTTCACCGTGTCCGAATTAATATTTTTCCGAAAGTAAACAATTGATGATGCACACGCAGTGATACTACGCAGTAGAGTGCTTTGTTTACTAGTGTGATTTACAATTAATATTTTCATTTTTAAATTTTCAAAATGCTTCATTTCTTTGAATAAAAAAGTTTATATAATTTTCATCAGTTTGGAACAAAATGTTTGTATTTCAATCAAAACAATTTTTGCACTCTTTCATATAGTGTAGATTTAATTCATGTGTTATCACCACGGTTTCCATTTTGAGACAGTAAACTACAAGAAGGGGCCACGTTACCCCGTCTGAAAATAAAACTTAAAATCGACCCTGCAATGCAGTGTTACGTTTTAAACTCATTTAAGGCTATGGGAAGCCTTAACAGTACTGAGTAAAATTTAATATCGCTAAAAATTAATTGCATTTTCCCAACTGAAGGCTTCTTTGGTGACTATATAAGAATCGATAAAATTGCATCTCTCTAAAAATAAAAGAGTTTTAAAGTCTTTAAGCAAAAATTGCTAAATTTGCGTCTCTCTTAAATTTCCACTTATAGATAAATGAAAACACAATACCAACAGTGTTCATCTTTTTTACACCTGCTAACATTAATGAACACGACCTGTCAGAAATAGCAAATTAGTTTTGCTTTTTCATAACTTAAGAAGAAATTGGGTTAAGGTTTTCATGCTTCACAAATCAAATCCTTGTTATAATATTACATTTGAGATCAAGAACTTTTGACCTTGGAAATGAACTACCTTTTAAATAAAACTTTAACCTTAGCCAAAGTTTTAGGGCTAGGGCTCTTATACTCACATATGTAATCCTCTGACAAGACCTTTCTTAAGAAACCAACAACATGACCCTTTGACCTTGGAGTTTGGCCTACCTCTCAAATATAACTTTTGAATAGGTGATGCAAAGGGTTTCATATTTCACAATTGTATTTCTGGTGAAAAGACCCTACTTAGTGTACCGATTTATGTAATTTGTTTTTTTTAAATTAATCTTTGCTATGATGCAATACGGAGGCACCAGTGTTTCAAAAAGTCATCTTGTACATTACCTGTTTCGTTTTAACACGATAGTAACATTAAAAAAAATATTTCCGTTTGAAAGTAATGTAAAGTTTTCGTTTCTAGTGTAGAGGTTTATCATTACAAACAGAATTGATGATTCATTGATCCATCATTTCAGAATGTGAATTAAACTGCGAGAAACTAAACAACATGGCTTCTGGACCAAATCCTAGCGATCGTGCTAGGTTTGCTAAACTCGGAATGGCAATACTCGAAGAACTGACCCAGGCCTGTAGAGATGTCTTGGAAATTGAGGTACCTCCTGGGCTTGTCCACAAAAAAATGAAAGCATCTTCAAATTATAAATACCTACGCCCCGAACAAGAAAAAAAACTTCTTTGCGCCAAAAATAGTGGTTATGAAGATTTTGATATAACGATATTGTACACACTAATAAGAAACTTATGTTCAACGATTCCTTTTCCAACAAAAGGTAAATGGGGAGGGGACAAAATGCCGGCAGCGGGAGAGATAACGATCGGAGATGACATTGAAAGGATCAGATTGGTCAGAAACAGCATATATGGCCACAAAAGCTCATTTTCTATCCCACAGAAGGAGTTTGATGATACCTGGTCAATCATAACTGATGTATGCCGAAGACTAGAAACATACACAAAGAAAGACTATATGTTTGGACTGAATAATATTCAAAGTCAAGCTTTAGAAGAGGAATACGTAAATAATGTAATTGAAAAACTGGAAGAAGATTATAAGAATAACAAAACTCTTATGGATATGATATTTGCTATGGAAGAAAAAGTCCTTGAAAAGGTATCTTCTGTTGAACAGCATGTGCTCAAATTGAAATCAAAATCGGATATTGAAAAGAAAGGTAAATATATATATTTTTAAAGGATGTCATTTTTCTAGGAATGAATATATATTCCTTTTTGGGCGGTCGTATAATAATTCTTTAGTTCGAATCATAATTCCAAGTATTTTGGAAAGAATCAAATTTTTAGAGCTATATTTATTTCCCTTAAAATTATTTTCCGACAACTAATGTTTTTCTTTCACTATTTTATTCCATCAATAGCTCAGTCGGAAAAGTCGTAACTCCGAGATTGAAAAGTTGTGTGTTCGAAACATGATGTCTACTAACCTTAGTCGACAAAAGAGTAGTGATTGATCCTTTGCCAGGCCTTTTACTTTTAAATAAAAGTTGCATGTCCTTTGTATGAGACATAAAACACGGAGGTCCCGTACGTGTCACTGTATGATACTGATACGGTAGACATCCCTCACTGCTTAATGGTCTTGAGTGTGAGTAAAGGTCCAGATCTAAAGTCCTTCATCCATATATGGTGATGTTTATATCTAAATGAAACATTCTCGATGGAGACGATATACTAGTTTAATCTTCCAATCAATAATATAATTTTTTTTTCAATTATGCTTCTTTACACACAATTTACAACCACCAATTGCATTGTCCACAAGAACTATTGTTAAAAAAGATTTTTTTCTCTTTTAAGGCATTATAAGAAATCCATAAAAGTAATATTTTTGTGTGACGTCACAGTAAACTTTTCCCGTATAAATTAGGTCCCGCCCCCTTTTTCAAGCCTGAACAATGCTACGAAGATTTTAAAGTTAAACTTACCACCATCATCTCTAACATTGGTTACCATTAACATTGTAATTAAATATCAAAGTATTAGAAAAAAGATGTGTCAGTCGCTGTGGTATCTTTTATTTAAAGCTGAAGTCGACATATGTTTTGGAGTGACCATTGCTTTTTGATAATATGTGGTCTATATTTCTGAACGTCGACTCAAAAACCACGGCAGATGTTTTACAAAACGACAAATAAAACATTTCTTGTAACCACTTTTTATGACCATGCTTAACTTCAAATGCTACATGTAAAACAACTTATATTTCAGTTGATCCTACAGAAAGAAGACCAACAGATAAAGAACTGATGAGAGTCACTACACACATAGGTTCGGATTTCAACTTAATTGGGATTGGACTTGGATTAACCAGCACTACAATTGAACAAATAATGCTGGATTACCAGGGTTATGGTGTGCGAACACAAATCTTCCAAATCCTTGTATCCTGGAGAATGAAAGAGGGAAAACAAGCCACTGTGGATAAGTTCCTTGAAACAATCAAAGAGTTCAAGGGAAAAATTGATTTTGAAGACATAGAAAAAGTTTTTGGTCCATAAATGCTATCAAATATGGATATTTTATGACGTTTTAATTCAATTTTTTTTTTTTTACATTGAAGCATCGTAATATCCAACACTATTCAAAATATCTTATTAAAAATTTCTTCCGAAATTCATACAATAATTTATTATCAAAACATATAATGATGTATCAATTTGAGGTATATATGTAAAATATTTACTGTCACAAGTCTCTCTAATTCATATTGAAATACGTAATGAAGGTCTGATTTTCAAGTACGGCCATCACTATTGTTTATATGAGCGCAAAGATGCGTCAGACTAATTCTCTTTAAAAATGTTTCTAGGGCAAAATACTAATACATATACTAAAATCTCTACCATTAATATGTGTTTTTGATGACTTTTTAATTGCCTGTAAAGATACCGTATAAAGAATCTTCAATTTGTACAAATAAAAAAAGTAGAAGCAAATGTTTCATCTATGAAAAACACAGGAATAAGAAAAGACAAATAGATGCTACATGCAGAATATATACATGTGATATATATTTACTTTTGCTCTCCTCCTTAAAAGGCTTTCCTATATAAATTTAAAAAATAATAAAATTGTAATCTTAGTTAGGTAAGCGACCCCAGACAAATAGTCTTTCTGGCCCAGTGATTCTTGGGAAAGAGATAATTCAATGACCCGACATTATTATTATTTTTTAGGTCTTCTGAGCTAAAGACTCAAAGAGCTAGTGCTATGGCCATTTGTGCGTGTGTGTAAACCTTTAAGAATATAATCAAAAACCCCTTGGCCAATCAGTGTCAACTTTGTCACAGGGTATCCTCAGCCCAAGGGCTACTATTTATACTAAAACTAGAGTAAGGACACTTAAACAAGGGGAGATAATCAGGAAAAGAAAACCAAGAATCCTGATGATTGCTAAAAAACTTCTCCAGAACCACCAGGCAGATTTTCA
Organism: Saccostrea glomerata; assembly: GCA_003671525.1. NCBI lineage: Eukaryota > Metazoa > Mollusca > Bivalvia > Ostreida > Ostreidae > Saccostrea > Saccostrea glomerata. The sequence goes on along the minus strand of PRKT01001766.1, from coordinate 7,823 downwards.
CCAACTTTCATACAAGGATTAGGATATGTTAAGAATAAGAATGTGCAAGGGGAATATCCCTGGGGCAAAGGATGTGATCTAAGGTCACTTCAGTTGACCTAAATTTACCCTTCATAAAAACGTTTATATTTTGCTTGCTTTAAAGACTAGGAACATCAAGTCTTGTAAGTTGATGCATCTTAAGACTTCATATTATGTTAACTCAAAAGTAGGTCGCAGTGACCTATTTTTTTATTTTGCGGGTATTTGTTTTCAAATTGATCTGAAGGCATATTTTAGACACTTTAGGTAAGGCCTATGATCATCAATCTTTGTTGGATGATAGCTCTTGGTTCCTCAGACAAAGTCAACTTAAGAGAATGTCATTGTGACCTATTTTTTTTTATTTTAGGTCTAATCCTTTCTAAAATATTTGATCCCATTATTTCAGACACTAAGAAGATTAAAATCATCAAATCTTGTAAGTTAATGCATCTTGGGGCCATAAAACATATTTACGGAAAAGTAGGTTACTGTTAGCTTCCTTCTGAATTTTGCAGGCATTTGTTTTCAAATTGTTCAAATGGTATATTTGGAATATTTTCAGACCTATGATCATCAAACTTTTTCAGTAGATGCATCTTGGGACCAAAATGTATGTCACAGAGACCCAATTATGTCTTTCTATGACTTTATTTAAGTATCTCCGGTAATGATTGGCTTAGAATCATCAAACATTATCAGTTGATGCATCTTGCGTTTTTTTGGAGAATAACGACCAAAAAAGTAGGTCACGGTGACCTCCCTTTGAAATTTTATGGCTTTATCTAAATATCTCAGGTATTTATTGACCTAGTATCATCAAACTTTGTCAGTAGATGCATCTTGGCTTCTCAGAGGATGACGACCAAAATAAAAAGTTGGTCACAGTGACCTACCTCCGACATTTTATGGCTTTATTTAAGTATTTCCGGTACTTATTGGCTTAGAATCACCAAACTTTGTCAATTGATGTATCTTGGGTTTTCGAAAATCGTCAACTAAAACATAGGTCTTGGTGACCTACCCTTGACATTTAATGGGTATATTTAAGTATCTCGAGTACTTATTGGTTTCGAATATTCAAACTTCGTCTGTTGATGCATCTTGGTGTTTCAAAAAATTTTAAAAAACTAGATCAGTGTGACCTACTTTTGAATATTTTAGGTAATTATTGAATTAGTATCATCAAACGTTGTCGGTTTATGTATCTTTTGTTTACTAATGGTCACGGTGACCTACTTTTGACATTTTCATGGCTATATTAAGGTATCTTAGGTACTTGTTGCCTTAGAATCATCACTTTTTCAGTTGATGCGTACATATATACTCGCCTATAAGTCGGTATTTTGGGAGTTAAATATTGGTCTAAAACTCTATGTCCGACTTATAGGCGAGTCATAAAAAGACAGATATTTTTCTGGGAGCTAAAAGGTAGCATCTTATTTGCATTTCTGACGATTATCAAAGAAATTGTCTGAATACACAAGATAATTTATGTATTCTTAAATCATAATAAAAAGTGCAAGTATATACATTTTTAAATAATTTTATTGGATTTTAAGTGACATTGCCTTTTTGTTTGATAATTAAAGATTAAATATCAGTGTCATTTCGAAAAATATTAATTGAAACCAGGTTAAAATATCAGTGGATTTACTTGAAATTGTCACAAGATTTTGGAAAAAAAGTTGCACCGACTTATAAGCGAGTCAATAGCAAATCCCACCAAAATGACTTCAAAAATTACAACCGACTTATAGGCGGACCGACTTATAGGCGAGTATATACGGTAATCCGTTTTCGGGGAACGCAAACCAAAAATTACAGCACCTTGTTCTACCTTTGACATTTTATTGTTATATTTTAGTATCTCAAGTACTTATTGACCTAGTATCATTACACTTCGTCAGTTGGGGCATCTTTGTTTTTTTCAGTCAATCATAAAGTAAGTCATGGTGACCTACTTTTGAATATCTCAGGTACCTATTGGCTTAGAATCATCAGACTTTGTCCGTTGATGCATCTTGAATTTTAGGAAAACGATGACAAAAAGTAGGTCACAGTGACCTACCTCTGACATTTTATGGCTCTATTTATGTATCTTTAGTACTTCTTGGCTTAAACATTAAACTTTGTCAGCTGATGTATCTTAGGTTTTCGGAGATTGTAGACAACAAAGTAGGTCACCATGACCTACTTTTGAATATATCAAGTACTTAGTGGCTAAGAATTTTCAATCTTTGTCTATTGATACATATTGAGTCCTCAGAAAACGTCAATCTTAAAGTAGGTCATCGTGACCTACATATGTTTTTATAGCTTTAATGTAATATCTTCAGTCCAAATTGGCTGAGAATCAGCAAACTTTGTCAGTTGATGAAACGTAGGTCTTAAGATACTTACAGTTACAGGTTTTGAATAGAAGTAATAGATTGTACAATTTCACAGAAGAGCGATTCAAGGCCCTGAAGCCTCTCGTTTACTTTTTCTTGATTATCTCCCTATGAAACGAGACGTCGGGCGAAAGGATAGACGGATTGACAGGCAAAAGGCGGAAAACAGATGGTCAGAAAAGCTCACATAAGATTTCAGCGCAGGTACGCTAAAATTGGGTTTCTTACCTTTCTCCAGCAGACAGAATGGTATTCATTTGATCATATCTGCAAGGTGATAAAAAAGCTTTTGCAAATAAGTGAAGGTAGTATAGTTTTATCATTATTGTCATTTTAGATTTAGCCGACAAGACAAGCAATTTGTCTTCAAACAGGACAAAGACCTCTACTCTTTGAATGGATTAATAAGTTTAATCGTTGTTGGAATCTTGAACAATGTAATTGATGAAAAAAATCAAACCCAACCAGTTTTTCTGTGTTCTATAATGGGGAGGCTTAAAAATTTTGGTCACAAGATCTGAACGTACTAGTCAAAATTCAAAAGAATCAGGCCCCAAGATCATGAACATCTTAAGTTTATGTCAAAACCCTTTTTATAATAAAATATGATACCAAAATTAGAATGTTTCTTCTTTTTTTTTTTTTGGCTTTACGTCTCGACACTCAAGACCATTGAGCAGTACGGTCCCTGAAACTTTCTACTTTCCCACTTTTCCGTTCGCTCACCGGTCGTTTACCGTTCGTTCAGCGTGCATTCATCATCCGCTTTCCGTTCACAGTTTTGTGTTCACTTATCAACTTCCGCTTGCGTACACCGTTCACAAAACCTTCACCGATCGCCCTTCCTTCCGCATACTTTGCGTCCACCTAGCGTTCAGCGTTCACTTGTCGTCCAGTCTTTATTTTCAATCGGAACTCCTAAGTGAAAGGACATATCTTTTCGATGGTAAGGCTTTAGACGGCTTTATATTTAATAACTACTATTTTGTGGTCGAAGGATTTCATACTAAGAATTGAAGCTTGATGTGGTTATTTTGTCTGAATCAAATAAAAACATGCTAATTCAGAGAATTTGTGTCCACCGCTTAGGGAAAAGAGAGACTATGCACAGTTCGGGGGAGGGGGGGGGGGGGGGGGGGGGGGGGTCGGGTAGGATCTCCCAACCTTCTGAATCTGTAGAATTATTAAATGTAAACATATGTATTGATGGAAATAGAAAATGCTAATATCGATATGAAGATCTGATTGCTTATCCTTCATTATATGTATATGATTATATAGAATATAGAATATTTATCACACTACATTGTAATGATGATTTTATGAGTTTTCTACAAGCCGGACGTAATTTCTTTTACATTTTACATGCTGAATGCTATCATTATGTGTAACGTAACGTCATGATAATGGAAAAATAAGTATTTAAAGGAAAGAAAATGTATCGTTTGGAATTCGATCCCGGAACTTCAAACATGTCAAGCGACCTTGACCTTTGACCCTTTGAGTTAATACCGCATATAGTTCTATTAGTTAAGGGCTGTTCGATTGTTCGTTGTTCAAGCTCCTTATAAAAATGAATAAATGTTAACAGTGTATAAAAAATACTTGAGAATATGCTTTGATTTGTAAAGTATACTTTGTCTTGTCAAAAAATAACCAATATATTTTTGAAAAGAATTTTAAGGACAACACAAATAACAAAAAGGCTAAATGAAAAAATGAACAGTGTGCATTTGATGGGAAAATCTAAGTCATTATACGATTCTACACTCCCTTATATGTATGAAGGAAAAACGCATTATAAAAGTGAGGAAGAAACCAGAAGAATACATTATAAAAAACATTTTAAAGAACCGGCCGTCAACGATCGAATATATACAAAAAACATCCATCAATTATGAAAGAAATCAGTAATCACGAAAATTTAAGTGAAATCTTGAATTGGTGAGGAAATTATTTCAAGTTTCAAGTTAAAGAATTTTTTATTATAAAACTCACTTACACCTTATCTTTTACAACTCCACCTATTTTCATACTCGGCAGACAATTAAATTAGGGATAGAAAGTTGCATAAAGAGGGGGAATCGTTATGACAAGAATCTTCAAAATTCAAAAACACAATCCTAAGAAACAACCATAAAGTTGATACATGTAACAGATGTGAATATTTACATTTGCAAATGTTTGCGTTCATATAAAACTAGTGAAAGCAATGCGTATATATAACCGTATAAGTACAGGTTTCTCGAACGTCATTAACGCTAGGCATAGTGTCTCACTGACGTCATAAAGGGTCCACGCGCGTTCAGTGCATTACATACATGGCGTTGGGTTTGATGAATAAATATGAGTAAAAAGGTATCATTTAAAAACAACTATCGGGTTATAAGTACGGGTTGATAAGAAATCAAATTGATCATAAAGACTTATGGAATCTAGTGGCCAGCCCGTATTTATAAGTTGAAAGAGGTTTTGAAATAATACCTTATTTCTTAAGTAAATGAAATTGATATCGTTAACAGCAAAGACATTTTAAAAGAATTAGATATTGCTACCATATGTGAGAAAAGCCCTTTCTAGAAATTAAACAAAAACAATTTACCTTCAACTACCGATGCCAACAAGACCGACAATTAATAGAACAAAGACACAACAAGAGGCCCAGGGGCAACATCGCTCACCTGAGCAATTGGCTATAGAATACACACATCAGATCAGAACTGAAAGTTTATTGAGGACGGGGAGGGGGGAGGGGGCTTGAATTTTTACCCCTCAAGGGGTTATGATTTGAACAAACTAGAATCTACAATACCTGAAGATGAGTTCCTATAAATATCATTAAGCATGGCTTTGAAGTACTTGAAAAGCAGATTTTAAAAGGTGTACCTATATATTCCTATTTAAAACTTTTATCGGCCATTTGGCCCCACCCTACCCCAGGGGGTCATGATTTGAAGAAACGTGAATCTACACTTCCTGGGGATGATTCCACAAGAGTTTCATATTTCCTGTCTCAATGGTTCTTGAGAAGAAGATTTATTCTATATATTCCTATGTAAAACTTTTATCGGCCATATTGGCCCCAACCTTTCCCCGGGGTCATGTTTTGAACAAACTTGAATGTACACTACCTGAAGTTGATTCCACATGAGTTTCATCTTTCCTGGCCCAGTGGTTCTTGAGAAGAAGATTCTTTAAAAATGCCATTAATTTTTCCTATATATTCCTATATAAAACTTTTATCGGCCATTTTGGCCCCAACCTACCCCGGGGGTCATGATTTGAACAAACTTGAATCTACACTACCTGAAGATGATTCCACATTAGTTTCATCTTTCCTGGCACAGTGGTTGTTGAGAAGATTTCTAAAGATTTTTTTCCCAAATATTCCTATGTAAAACTTTGCTTGGCCATTTTGGCCTCACCCTAACCCCGGGGGTCATGATATTCATCTTTCCTGTCCCAGTGGTTCTTGAGAAGAGGATTTTTTTTAAAGGCCATTAATTTTTCTCTAATTCGTAATTATCTCCTCTTGGAAAAGGGCGTGGCCCTTCATTTGAACAAATTTGAATTCCCTTAACCCAAGGATACTTTGTAGGAGGTTTGGTTGAAATTGGCCCAGTGGTTCTTGAGAAGAATATGAAAAATTGAAAAGTTTACAACAACAACGACGATGACGACGACAAAAACGACAACGACGACGACAGACAACGGACAAATTTTGATCAAAAAAAGCTAAAAAACATAATAATAACTAGTATTTGGTCGATATAATACCTCAATAATACATAATCAAAGCATTTGGGGTAAATGTAAAAGGGAGGTAAATCTTTAACCCCCTGGTTCCATAATTCACCCTAAATGTCAAATTCATTTTTCCACTAGATGTCTCTTACACATTCCTTTGCACCATGTGAACATTTCAGCAAAATAAACTCGTCGGATTTTCGGTGGTCAGGTGTCCCTTACAACCTTAAAACAGAAAAAAAACAAGGAATGCGTTAAAAATATACTTGGTTCAATTTAGAAGATTGAACATATCCTAATTTGAATACCAATGTGCTTTTAAGTTCTTATTGGTTAAAAGTATCCAATACGAAAATGTGTAGTTGACCATCATCGTGTCGTCAACTGAAAATCGAAAACAGTTGACTACTAGGAGTTGAATTCTTTTCTGAAAAGCGTTCAACTGATTTGCATAAAATAACCAGTTGACCATTAGTAGAATGCTAATTAATACTCAGAAATTTTCCTGAAAAACAAGAGTTGACCACAAATCGAACTCTCCGACTTGTTAGAAATTTCCCCTGGCACTATTTATCTCTCTTTTCATAGATCAGGTTTGTTATACAATAATTACAACAACCAAGATTTGAATCAGTACTTGTGTGTTTTCTGTGGAAGGTGGAGATTGTGAGTTGAAACGTTTTTGTCTTCAAGATGATTCAGTATGTGAAATCTCATGTACTTTTGTGAGTATTACATTTTGAGATTTGTCTTACTAAGCTTTTTTTTAAAATTATATTAGAAATACAAAATGTTGTAGCAAGTATAGGTACCTGCTATTGTGTACTTTTTTAAATATAAGAAGAATTTTGAAAACTTGTTATGCATCAAGTATTTTGTTGTGTTTATTTTTGTGTTGGTGAAAATATGCCATTGCTTAAGACTTATTCTATATATAACCTTTTCTGCACAGAAAATGTAAAAAGCATGTAACAACTCATGAAAGTGTGTCAGCTCAATTTATTTACCGGGTACATTATGCATTTAAATTTACATATACATTTATGTCAATTTAAAAACTACATTGTTTTGACTTTTCATACTCAGAGACATGTCAGTTTAATTTCAAAAAAGCATGATTGTCTTAAATTTCAAATCTCCCTCCATTTTTTTCAAATAATGCATTCGATTAATAGTCAACTGCAAAGAAAATAGATGAGTATTCAACTAACGGTTACCTGCAAAGGAAATAGAGGAGAATTTAACAAGAGGTCAACTGCAAAGGAAAAAGACGAGTATTCATCTAAAGGTCAACTGCAAAGAAAATAAAGGGAAATTTAACTAGCAGTCACCTCTAAAGGAAATAGAGCAGTATACAACTAGAGGTCAACCAACTTCAAAGAAAATAGAGAAATATTCAACTAGCGGTCAACTGCAAAGAATATATAGGAGCATTCAACAGTGGTTCACTCTCTGGATATGAGTTGAACGCTCCCTCATTTGAATGGTAAAAATTCAACTAAAGGTCAGTTGACGGTCATTTGACCGTCAACTAGTAGTCAACTGAAAACTCCAAATGAATTTTACTAATTTTTTTTTTTCGTGTGGGATTAGAACAAGAACGTCTCTTTATATCCATTTAAAATTATGTATATATAATTTTGGTCAAGAAAACAATTTGCT